>BSBK01008535.1:0-262500 GCA_027943335.1 Chamaecyparis obtusa
CTTAATTACCTATGGTAGTCAACATATTAGGTGAATGGTCATTAGGAGGTTATTGTATGAGTGGTAGACCAACGAATGCATATCTCTTAGTACGAGTTGTACAATACACATGAAGGATGGATAGGGACAAAGTCTACTATGAAAGGTTCACATTATACCCCAAGTGATCCATTTTCTTTCCTCCTCTAGCAGGGTTTGTTTCTATTTACATATCTCACATAATAGGGATTTTCCTCCACAAGAAAGGTTTGTTTCTATTATGTTATAATTTATGTATTTGTATTTTCAATATATCTACCTATTTGACTGTTGTGGAGGTGGAAACACAATAGTATGGACTTGACTGAGGAAAGTCTCCAAACATCCCAAACATTTTTCCTCTCTTGATTGCATGCAAGTGAATTGGAAGAATTCAAATGCATGAGGGTTTGTATATGTTTTATTTATTTCATTTCTATTTATCTATGTTAATTAGTACATTTTATTATATTTCTTACTTTGAATTTTTGTAGGTTATCTAAGGAATAGACCTAAGTTTTTTCCACATTCTCAATATTTTCTATTTTGCTCCATATAGAACTACAACACGCCACACAGATGTCCACACATCACATTGGTGTCCTTGGTTGGGACACTCAGATTTGGATCAAAGACTCTCTATCATCTAGTCTTTCGATTGCTAAAACTAACATATTATTTTCTTCATCTATATAGGATATTTATACTAGTTTATCTAGTTTGGAGGTATCTAAATGTGTCTTGTGAAATTGCCTCTCAAGGGAACATAGTTTCCTTTAGACAGGGTCAAATTTACAAAATTATACACCTTCCATATAACATACCACGTGTATGATCTCTAATATGAATGTTGTATGATCTCTAATATGAAAGGATAAAATAAAAGCATGATTATATAAATTTGAGAGTGAGCATTAAATTTGATTTACAATTCTTTAATAATTTTGAAAACTAACTAGCAAACTCTATATGTACATTTGAAACATTTTTGTGTAGTTGAATTTAATTATATTTATATATGTAATTTGATTAAAATATTTTTTCATCTTGGTATTCTAACATGGAAGATACATTCTATAGTCATGATGTGTTGATAATGTTGTATTTATACACATGCATGTTTTGATTGTGATAAGATACTGATTAAGCCACAAGAGAAGGGACACAATATCTCTACTCTAGTTGTGGGATTGTGTTAATCTACCAAACAATTGGAGGAACTATCCTAGCGAGAAAAGGTCAAGATTTGTGGGGTGCACATGGTAGAACCAACACTATAGATTCATTTCCTCTTTCAATATATTATGGAGATAGTATGAACATGACGTGCAACTTGTATATAAAGGGATTCCATTTATAGGCTGATTTACATTTTTTATAAGAGATATAGGTCTACAATCAACAAGAACCATAAAATAATGAAAAAAAATGTGTAGAAGATAAATGCAATGAGGGTGCCTTTATCTTTTTTATGTATAAATAGATGATGAATGAAATTCACTAGTAAAAGTTGTATAGAATTATTAGCAATGAGAGGTTGAGAAAAATATGAGTGCTTTTTTAATCTACCATGGGAATAGACATAGGGATAGGATAAGATTTTGATGATGGGGTGACCAAAGAGAAAGAAACCCTAGGGGAGGGAGAAATTGTTCAAGAAGAGGACCCTAGATGACATCTTAAAATTTGATATGGTTTGGACTAATAGGTCATCTTGTTGTTGTAAGGGTCCTAAAGTTAAATTAGATTCTTTTCAATAGTTGATGTTGATTGACACTACACTAAACATAGAATGTTTCCAATGTCTTTTATGTTAGAGTAATAAGTTGTTTTTCTTATTAAGTAAATCATATTAATTTAATTATTAAGTCACTTATTATATCTTTCTTTACTTAAGCTAAACTTTAGCCATATACTGATTAATTCTTTTATTAATTATTATTATGCAACCTAGGTTTCCTTTTATGGTTTTGATCTCCTTTTATAAGGATTTATCTCTCTTGTAAAAAAAAAGAAAATTCATTTTTAATTGATTGCAACTTTTTTTTTTGCACATCAAGAATGTATCCTCTTTCATGGATCCTTGCGTTCAGTCCTCCATAGTGTTTTCTTCTCTCTTTTTATGACAAGTGTTTGCATGTAGGTGTTCTTGGCAGTTGTGGGTTGTTTTCTCATCAACTCCAACATGGTATCGAAGCTTTAGATCTTCATGTGCCTTTCTTCTTCTTGAGAGATTCAGCCTTCTTCATCAAATCTACAATTTTTAGAGGATTTTGTGTTGAATCTGGGGGGTACCTCTATTTTTGGTCACTATGAGCTCAAACGGACATCATTGTTGAGCTCAGAGCACCCAAGAATACCTATTTCCATATAAATTTTGTCCAATTTGGACAATTTTGGAATTTGAGGCAAAAACTTTTAGCACTAGGGTCGTACAACCCTAACACACACTTCAAGGCATGAGTTAGAAATTTTTTTTTGTCTAGGAAAGCGCAAAGGGCACAACCTAGGTGCCACCCAATGGCCACCACTAAGAAACATTATGGTTACCACCCACAGTTAACATTGGTGGGCCATAGTGATGCCGCGGTCATCGCCGACGTTACCACAATGCAGGCTGTGAAAACCACTGCAATCATTGCCAGTGGTAATTGCTACGGTGTGTGATGGTAACCATAGGTTATAGCCCCCTTTGCTAGCAACAGGGTCATGTGGTGACCAAGAGCTAGTTTCTCTGCCCCCAAGCCGCTAGCCCCCTTAGTCACGTGGCAGCTAGGGGCCCAGTTTTTTGGCCCTGAGGCCCTTGTAGTTTTTTGTGGTGATGACCATATAGCTGTCAAATTTAGACTTGCATTTTTCTAATGTTAGCACACATCAACATTCTTCATGCACCATTTTGGGCCCTCTGAAGTACCTGTTGGTTTTTTGCTCATAACTTGAGCATACGGTGTTGAAATTGGGCAAACAAGATATTGTCGAAAATCTATTTTTGAGGTCTATCTAGATTTGGAGGTTTCAATTTATGATTTTTTTTTTTTGATTGTGTTTTCTTCTATCAAAGATAAAATTTATTTTTCGCACTCCGGGAGCCATATCTTGCGCATCTAGACTCTGTTTTTAAAAAATGAGAAATCATTGGAAATCTTGTTCTGTGAGATTTCTAGTGTCGTGAGTCATTTTTCATGAATTATACTCGGGTATATTTTATTCAATTTTTTTCATTTCTACACTATGGTGAATATCTTGGATGTTTCAGGTCCTAGGATCTCTTCCCTATATGGGATGGCTCTTCTTTGGCTATTATTCTTGTTTTAGAAGCCTTAGCTCTTCTTTTAGCATTGTATACATTATTTTGTAAGCATTCTTTTATGCAAACATAGTGAGACAAAGTGCCATTCTATTGCATGCTTGGGATATTGCACATCTGTGTTCCTTTTGTACCCACACTACATTATAAAGTGCTAGGGGGATTTGATGTTTGATTTTTTTTTCATCTACCTTTGTCAAGTTAGTGTTCCATCCATGACATTAGCCTCATGCTTTATCAATGTTTGTACTTTCTCTCCACCTTTGATGTTCATGATTCTTCATGATGTAGTTCTTATTGACCAATCTTTTCAGTGTACCTATCACCTCTCCCATGTTAGCAATATGGGAGGGTTTTCTACCATTGGTTCTTATGTTTCCTTGGTTTGATGGAGTGAGCTATGTATTTAGTATTTGTTCCTATGTACTAGGTAGATGTAGTGGCTGGGTACCTAATGGGACAAATTAATGTCATATGTTATGATGCTTTTTCTATAGTTCACTAGGGTGTTTTTGTATAGTTTTATGCAGACTTTGATGGTATTATATGTATAAATTTTATATGTATAAGTGCATGAACAATACTTTAATACTTTATGGATCAACATGATATGTCGTATAAGTTAGAACTTATGGATATAATATGACAGATGAATTAAAAATTATACATGTGTGTTATTTAATGTTCATCTCTCCTAAGTTTTTTTGGGTTAGGATTTGTGTAGCCACATATCATGCAAGAGTTAGTTAATAAAATAATGCCTTTTTTAATTTAATGATGCAAATATATGTTTTGAGTTTGCCATGTGTTACTAACTCCATCCAGGAACAAGTTAATGGTGTATTCATTGAGCAATGTGGTGGAATTGACAAGATCAACCCTGCAAAAAAAATAATAAAGACATAACCGTGCATCACTTCCTTGGAGTAGTCAAATAGTTGCCATCATACACAAGTGAAAGTTTAGAAGCACGACTTGCTATATCTATGGAAGACTTATTTTCAAAAGTTGTTAATTGTGTTGTATGACATTATGAATCTTTTTGATCCTCATTGTTGGAGTGATCATAGTTATAGGAGTTAGTTTTTAGTATTTTCTTATAAATAAGTTGTTGACTTAACTTTTAGAAAGAGAGTCAAGCTAGGGAAGTTATTGTAATATTGCAACAATAAATAGAGTTTAGTTCTATTTTACTCCAAGTGTACTTTTCAAATGAATGAATAAAATGCACATTACAAGCTCCATCTTTTTATCTTCATTATGTACTATTCACTCATCCAAGGGGGCCCACTTGGTGAGTGAATCCCAATATTAGTTAGGATCTATTTCATGCTTTCTTAGAGGTAGAAATAACTCTTCTATTCCTACAACCGTTGGTAGCAGAACTAAGAGGTTTTTCCTACAATAAAGGTAGATAGAGTAGTACCTATCTGTGATTATTGCTTTCAGTAGAATAAACATGTTTCTTTGTCCTAGCTTAGCCTTTCAAGCTTTCAAGTATTTTAAATTTTATAGTTTAGACAAGTGACAATTAAGATATTTTGGAGCATATACCTTGCAGACACTATTTCAAGTTTACGTCCTTGGTTGATACTACAAATTAGATAAATTAGTTAATTAGTTGTTGTTTAGGATGTCCAATCTTGAATGAATGAGTGTTATGCTCTAAGTTTCTAAGACATTTATTTGGCCAAACATTTTTGGGGCTGTTGCCGGGTATGGTGTCAATCTAAACTTATCCTAAGGGTTTCTTTTCCCAAAGATTTCATAATATAGGTCTTATTTTTAATCAATCCTTTTTATGCATAGGAGAAGAGACCATCTTGGAAGATTTCTCCCTCAAAATGTTCCATTAGTTTTAGAAGAAATCTTACCCCCTGAGAAGGAAAATCCCCAAGAAGTTAAGCGTGAAGAGAATTAGCCATTTGAGAATCCATTTGCTGACCTACATCAAGCAGTCACAACACCACCACTGGTAGAATATACCTTTAACTTAAATGAGCTCTTTACTGAACATGAATACTAGGATAATCCCTAGTCCATTGTTGTTTTCAGAGGACAACCCACATCTCCAAATCCTCCAAGGATGGCACAACAACAACCACATCCCACCTTTCCCTTTCCTATTGTTGACCTACATGATAATAAAAACCTCAAGAATATTCCATCTTCAGTCGTTCCAAAGTTCTATGGCTTGATTATTGAAGAACCTGAGACCTTCCTTTTTGAGTTTGACATCCTCTGTAGAAGCTATGAAAATTAAAAAAATGCCCATAGGTTGAAGTTGTTTCCATCTACTTTGGAGGATATAGTATTGAGGTGGTTCATGGGTCTAGGAGCCATTGCTATAGGAGATTGGGATACAATGAAGGATGCATTCTTGGAAAAATATAGAGTATTGTCGGGGTAGTGATATGAAAGGTGATGATATTTTCAAGATGACACAAAAGGATGAGGAAATACTTGAGGATCATATTTAAAGATTCTTGTTTAACCTCCAAAAGAATACTCAACATACTTTGAATGAAGAATCCATGAAACATCTCTTTTTAAGAGGTGTTAATGAGTCTTGTATGGAGGCTCTTGACTTGATGGCTAGAGGAGACATCACTCAAAGAAGTTGGGATGAAATTAAGAGGATATGTCTTAATTACTCTAGAGCTATAGTAAAGAAAGGAAGAGGGTTCGAACAATCAAGTAGAAAAACTAATGGTGCTAGTGTTTCAAAGATGGAGATATCTAATCTCTTGTCCGATTTCAAGAAAGACATCATCAACAATGTAGCCACCTAGATGGATACTATGCAAGCTAAGAAGGAGCATGAAGAATTAGAGGCCATGTTAGCTAAATTATGTTCATATTGCAGGGAGAAGAAAAGGAACTGCAAATGAAAAACAATTGCATACTTGGAGGCTCAGTCAATGCCAAATGAATTCAAGGCTATTGATGAGACAAAGAGATATTTTATGTTTCTCAATGAAGATCATGGACCTAGAGACAAGGTATGCCTCAATACCCTTTGCAAAATTTTGGTTTCAATAATAATGAATGGAAAAACCAAAATTCTCATAATTTTGGTCCCCAAGGTCAAAACTGGAATAAAAATTGGTCTAATCAGTCTCAACCCCAATTGAGAAACCAAAATTGGAAAAAACAACCCCATCCTAATCAGTGGCAGAAACTCAATCAAAATTGGAAACAAAATAACCAATGGTAGTATCAAAAAGGTAACTAGTAATAGTCACCTTAATGGTGTCCCAATTAGCCCAGTCAGCCTAATCAGCAAGCCATTATGCCACCTCCACAATAGAAAGCTATAATGTCTCCACCTCCTACAACCAATGCCAAACCTCAAAAGAAAACTTAGCCACCTACTTAGCCTTCACCAAATCCTAATAACATGCAGCCTAATCAACAATAGACTTATTCCATTAAGGTAAATGATATCCACTTAAGGTAAGGAGCTACATTACCTGAACCAAAAGGTCATGTCATAACTAAAGTTACTACTAAGGATGATATCCCTAAGAAAGAACCTTCTACCCTTCCAAATCCTTCTCTAGTAGCAAAGAATCAACCATTTCCTCAAAGGCTTACCCAACCTGCACCCCCAAAAGAAAGTCTAGTTGCAAGTGATCTAATCAACCAACTGAAGAAAATAACTATACAAATTCCTTTGTTGGATGCCTTCAAGGAAGTTCTAGTTTATAATAAGGCTATCAAAGAGGCTTGTATTAAACAACCTGGTAGGAAGAAGAAAGACCCTCAGACTATTCATGTCCTTGGAGAACTCTCTGATCTTATGTTGAGAAATGTCATCACACCAAAATATTTTGATCCAGGTAGCCTTATTGTTACTATCTATATTAATGGAATTCAGATCCAAAATGTTTTGATTAACTTGGGAGAATCAATTAATGTAATGATAAGGGAAGTCTTGTTAAGGCTTAATATCATTGGTTTGAGAGAGACTCCTACAATCCTTCAGTTAGCTCAAAATTCTACTATGAGGCCTGATGGCATGATAGAGGACATAATTGTGACACTTGATTCATTAGAATATCCCTCAAACTTTGTGATCTTATCTCCTAAGGCTACTCTAGGTGGTTATCCATTAATCCTAGGAAGACCTTGGTTGGCCATTATAGATGCCTATATAGCATGTCGCTCTGGAAAGATGACTATATTTGATGGAATCAACACTAAGAAGTTGACCATATATTCTCTTTCTAAACCTCATATTGATCTTGATCAAGTTGTTTGGCCCAACTTAGGTGACATTGAGCTAGAGGTAAATTCAGTACATCAGTTAATGGTTATAGAGAGGAATCCATTCATGGTATCCCCAGAAGAAGATGACATACTTGTTGCAATCAGTACCAAAAAATATGGTGTTGAACCATCTTCCTTTAATGTTCCTAATTTATCTCTACAAACCATACTACCTCCGCAAAGTTCACATTAGCTTCCTGCAGCAACTGATTACCTTCATACACTACTTCCACATGAGATTAAGTCACCTTCATTTGTAGAAGTCATCATGTTTGATAAGGTAGTCAAAGTGGAAATTTCTCTAGGAAGGGAGTTGAATGTTAACAAGAACCTTACTCATGAACACTCAACAAGCATTCTTAATCTCCTACAAGAAAGCCAACAAGCCTTTTCTTGGGATTATATAGATATGAAGGGATTAGATTCAAGGATTTTTTCCCACCAAATTTATATCATTCCTGATTGTAAACCAGTTAGACAACCTCAAAGAAGAAAAAACATAGTACTAAGAGATAGTGAAGACTAAATTAGAAAAATTTCTTGATGATGGTTTTATTTGTCCCATTTTTGATAGTCAGTGGGCCTCACCTTTGGTCATAGTTCCAAAGAAGGGAGGAAAATAGAGGGTGTGTGTGGATTATAGGGAACTGAATACAAAAACTAAGAAGGACCAATTTCCATTGCCTTTTATTGATCAAGTCCTTGACAACCTAGTTGGTAAGAAGTACTTTTCATTTTTGGATGGATTTAGTTGATACAACCAAATCCAAATAGCAATTGAGGACCAAGACAAGACCATATTTACATGCCCATGGGGAACCTTTGCCTATTTTGTCTTACCTTTTGGATTGTGTAATGCACTTGCTACATTTTAAAGAGTAGTTATCATTATCTTTTCAGACATATCTTCTGATTGTGTTGAAATCTACATGGATGACTTTATTGCATATGGATCCATGTTTTAGGAGGCTAATGCCAACTTAGACAAAGTTCTTAAAATATTCTAGGAACACAATCTCTCTCTTAACAATCAGAAGTGCTATATGATGTTGGAGGAAGGAGTTGTTTTAGGGAACTACCTTTCATCATTTGGTATTCAAGTTGATCCCACCAAGATAGAAGTCATTAATACACTTCCCACTCCAACAAAGAAGAAGGAGGTTAGAAGTTTTCTAGGCCATGCTAGTTACTACAGGAGGTTCATCAAAGATATTAGTCAAATTGCAGCTCCATTGCAAAATCTCTTAAAGAAAGAAGAATAATTTGAATGGACTAAGGACTTTCAACAACCATTCTACAGTTGAAAGATGTCTTGACTAAAACACCTATCTTGAGAGTACCTGATTGGAATTTTCCATTTCATATTCATATAGATGCCCTAGATTATGTCATAGGAGTAGTGCTAGGATAGAAATAAGGAGTAGTTGATCATTCCATATATTACATTAAGAAGAATCTACAAGGTGATGAACTAAATTACACTATCACTGAGAAAGAACTGTTAGTAGTTATCTATGTACTTAATAAATTTAGACACTACATTACTAGTTATGAGGTATTTCTGCATACAAATCACTCAGCAATCAGGTACCCGATGAACAAACATGCTAACTTAGCTAGGTTGGACAGATTGTTACTCCTCATGCAGAAATTTGATATCAATGTCATTGATAAACTAGGGAAAGCTAATGTGGTAGCTGATTTTTTGTCAAGATTGCAAGTTCCTGATGATCCTACAACTAATGATGATAGTTTTTCTGATGAAAATTTGTTCTCTATCATTACTCATAACCCATGGTATGCATATATAGAAAAATACCTTGCTACATGAAGTACCCCCCACACTTCTCTCCTAAGGAGCGCAAAATCTTAGTTGAGAAAAGTTTTAACTTTTCATGGATTGCTGGATTTATGTTCTACATAGGTCTGGATCAAGTCACAAGAAGATACGTTCATGAAGATGAGACATATGACATCCTTCATGTATGTCATGATGAATCATGTGGAGGGCACTTTGCAAAAAAGTGTACAACATTCAAGATTCTAACCACTGGGTATTACTGGCCTACCCTACACAAGGATGTTGCTAAATATACAAGGCACTATGACAGATGTCAAAGAATGGGATGCCCAACTAAATTAGATGAAATTCCCCTAAAGCCATAGGTAATTGTAACATCATTTGACAAGTGGGGTATTGATTTTATAGGTCCTATAGAGCCTTCCTCTCATGGTAAGTCCCATATCTTAGTTTGTACTGATTATGCAACCAAATGGGTAGAAGTCAAGGCTATGAAGCATGCTAGGGACAATAAGGTGGCTAGTTTTTTGTATGAATCCATATTCACCAGGTTTGGTGTACCTATAGAACTAGTCAAAGACCAAGGTGCTCAGTTTACCTCAAATCTCATAACTACCTTGATGAATGAATACATAATCAGACATGGTAAATCCTCACCTAATCATCCATAGTCTAATGGTCAAGCCAAAATCACAAATAGGGAAATAAAAGCCATTCTGATAAAAATAATAGCTTTTCACAAGAAGGATTGGGTCACTCGACTTGTTGAAGCCATTTGGGCCTATAGGACAACATGGAAAACTACCTCTATTTTTACACCATTTGAGCTAGTTTATGGAAAATTTTTTGCCATGTGCATTGAATTTCAAAATAAAATCCTTAGGACCACACTTGAGCTAGATATTGATCTTACTAGGGCTCAACAAGAAAGGATTCTATAACTAAATGGCTTGAGTGAAATTAGAAAGTTTTCCTTGCATAACATAGAGATCATTTAGCAGTAGAGGAAGAAATGACATGACAAGTTTACTTAGGATAAAAGGTTCTCTGTTGGTGACTAGGCTTTGTTATATGATTCCCGTTATCAGTACACTCCAGGAAAGTTTCAAACAAGGTGGCCAGGTCCATATGAAATTGTTTCTATTTTTGCAAATGGAACCGTACAATTGTCAACTATTGATCCAATTCGATTCAAGCTTCCCATCAATGATCACAGACTCAAGCTCTACCATAAACCACAAAGTAGAGATGAGTTCCTGTAGAAATTCACCTTCCACATAGAATCATGCAATCCTACAGTAGAAGGATCTGGGTCTTCCACCTGGATTGTCACTAATCTTTGATTTTCATTAGAGTCTTCATAATAAAATTTCAAATTCTTTGAAATTATTTCTCCTTAATAAATATTCATCTCATCTTCTATCTCTATCACCTTCCCATTTCATCATATTAATCCAACAATAGATGCTCACACAACAACAATTCTCCTTCCGCAACCACAAGTTAGTAGCATATGCTATCGTACATATTATTTAATTTATTTATTTTAGACAAGCTATACTTATTTAGTTACTACTCTTGCATATGTGGCATGGTGGGACACATGCCTATACTTAGATGCGGGGAGGGGATATTTAATCCCATGTACACATGTATATTTATAATTTTTCCTATGTTTTTCAATTTTTTTTTCCAAAATCTTGCGTTACCTATCATTAATTTCACCATATCCTGTTAATAATTATAAAAAGAATGATTAAGGTTCCATGTCATAATTAAGTCATTTTTAAGGTGCCATGTCATGATTAAGTCATTTTGTACCTTCACAACGTGTCGAAGGTGGTAGAATTTGACATGTGTGAAGGTAATTACAAAATATTGTGGAAACCTTTTTCTTTGATAAGAAATAAATCTGTTGAATTGGCCGTATTTTGAGAAAATGAGTTCTACATTTCTTGAAGTTTGAACTACTAGTTTTTGTGTGTCTGAATTTCTTGAAAGTTTTAGGTCTTCATCTATAATTTTTGAGGTTATTTGTTCATGTAGCTTGGTATCATGGATTATGAATTAGTGAGACATGGGCCGGCTAATCATACAGTGTTTCTGGATGATCTTCCTAACCAAAAAATGTTTGAGAGGAAAGGCTGGTTGGACTATTGCTTAAGACTTGATGCCTTTGATGATGATGTAGATTTTTGTTTTTTGAACACTTTGAGGGATGGAGTTACAATTTTTAAAGATCTCCAAGTTGAATGCAGTGAAGAAATCATTGTAGAAGTATCCGTCTTGTCGCGGGTAGGAGATAATTACGAGAATGACCTAGACCCTCTCTTGGATAGGGTATAGTTTATGCTGCATGACGACCCCAAGTTGGTCATTGATAGAAAACAAGGGAAATGGAGACTTTCTTTTCCAAATGAGTATATGTAGCCAACATTGTATATGATGAAATACTTCACTTGTAAAGGTCGCTACACTTGGATGTATGGGTTGTACTTCAATATTCTCAACAGCTTACACCATGCTAATAGACCAGTAAATCTTCCTAATTTATTGGTCAACATTTAAAAAAAGAAAGTTGTGAGTGTGCAAATAGGTAAGCATCAATTTTCATCACATCAATTTTTAATAAAGTTGATGGTAGAAAGGGAATTGAACAAGAAGTTAGTAGGGACATGGAAAAAATTTATAGACACTGATGAAATAATACCTAGACTGGTTGGCCCTAGAGGTCAAGGATTGGGTAGAAGGGAGAAAACAACCAAAGGTATTGTTAAGATAGTTGAAAGGTTGGAAACTACTCCTGAAGCTTCCACCTCTTGCCCTAGGCCTTCCAAAAATAAAATTGTTAAACCCATTCCCACTACTTCTCAGTCTAAGAAGGGTAAGGAGTTTGTTGCTTCACAAACCCCCTAATATTATATAAAGACTAGGTCTACCAAAAAAAGAAAAAAAGGAAAAACCCTTGAAATTGAGGAATTAACTCTAGAATCTTAGTTTGATAAGGAAGGAAGTGATGAAAAGATTGATAAAAATCCTTCACCAAGGAGAAAGAGAGTGCCACAAGAACCTCCTTCAGCTTCTACTAAAGGAGCATCCTCTAGTAAAAGGAGAAGGAAAACCTCTAATTACTCATCTGATATTCCTATTCAATGAAGTGTTCGATATCACCAAGGAGAAAGAGAGTGCCACAAGAACCTCCTTCAGCTTCTACTGAAGGAGCATCCTCTAGTAAAAGGAGAAGGAAAACCTCTAAGCACTCATCTGATATTCCTATCCAATGAAGTGTTTGGTTTTCTTCTGAATTACCCCAAGCTAAGATATCCAAGACTCTTGTAGTTAATATGGAGTCCTCATAATCTATAGAAACTCCTTCATCAGAGACTATGGGAAATGCAAGTGATGACTGGTTAAACAGTGATTGTGTCCCCTCTTCAAGTGAGCATGATGCCGTTGTGATTCAAAATGAACTACCTGTACAAATTGAAGATAGCAAACCTAACTTCATTATCATTGACAAGGAAAAAGAAAGTTCAGAATCAGGGAGAGATAATGAAACATACGACTCTATGGACATTGATGATCACTCCTATGGAGAAGACATCCCATGTGGTCAAGATGTTCCTACAACATCAGAGGAATTACCCTTTGAAGAATTTCTTGAGATTAACATAGATATTGTCAATGATCTTGAAAATTTAAGACATGATGGGTTGGATACCCTTGTCTAGGTAGCTGAGCAATGTGCATAAAAGAACCCTAAGTGAGCCATTATTTTATGGTTGGACAAGAATTCTATAGGTGACAAGGAAAAATAAACTCCTAATTTAGCCCCAAGATGGACTAACATTGATAGTCAAGCTCCAATGCTACCTCCAGACCCATCTACTCCATTAATAGCTAGGTTAAGTTTGTTTCAGTAGATGTTGTTAGAAAGAGCACAATGGCAATTCGAGAAGAAAAAGTTGAAATAGGTTATTGATGAGCAAGCTCATCAAATTGAGAAAAAATAAGACAAAATTGTGGTATTGGAGGAGAAAGTCACACAAATTACAGAATTAATTTTAGAATTAATGAAGTGCAGGTCACCCTCATAGTTATATGCACTATTCCTAAAGGAATAATTTCTAAATTTTCAATTAACTAGAATAGTCCAAGGACTTAGTCCTTTAGTTTTTATACCACATGAATTTCATGATGCATTTCAATCCTCTCCAATGCATATTAAGAATTTTTTATGTGAACTATACCTACACAACCTAGCAGTCCCTAATGATAGAGATTGGAACTCACTCATGTATGTGGGAGATATCCAACTACAGGCCTTTATGTCTTGGGTGCAAAATGAATTTAGTAGGGAGCACTAAACTAGAACCTATAGGGGTGATGTCGATGAAAACTAAACTAGAACCTATAGATGCCACTGTATATTAGGCCTAAGATTAAGGAGGATAGAAGAACATTCTATAATGGGTAAACGTTACATTGACTGACAATGGGAAATATAAAATTTATCTCTTCAAGGAGAGGGCTTTTAAAGATTATGAAGAATGTACTACTATAGAGATCCCTATAGCCATTACAGCCAACACCCATAGATGGGTTAGGATACCTAAAGAGTTAAGGGATAAAGATCCCCATTCACCACAAAATTTGAACTTGGCAAGTCACAGAGCTCCTTGGTATATTATGTTGGGTAGAACCAAAACTAGTTACTGGTTTCCCTTAAAATTTCAGCCACCAATTCTTATGGAACCTTTGTTAGGAATGAACGAAGATGAAAATGATCATGACATGGAAGCTGAGATGCATAGGTGGAACAAGGTAGAAGTGGACAAGGGCTACCTAAATTATAAGGAGGGAGCATTTGGACAATAGATTGCAGATGATTTACTGATTAGGGCCAGGATTAAAAACTTTATGCTTGCAGGAGGACCAACAAGACCTTAAGCTAGGGGGAATGATGGGCCAAATTAATAGCATATTTTATGATGATTTTTCTATAGTTTAGTAGGGTATTTTTGTATATTTTTATGTAGAATTTGATGGTATTATATGTATAACTTTTATATGTATAAGTGCATGAACAATACTTTAATACTATATGGATCAACATGATATGTGGTATAAGTTGGAATTTATGGATATAATATGATAGATGAATTAGTAATTATACATGTGTGTTATTTAATGTTCATCTCTCCTTAGTTGTTTTGGGTTACGATTCTTCCATCCACATATCATGCAAGAGTTAGTTAATAAAATAATGCCTTTTCTAATTTAATGATGCAAATATATGTTTCGAGTTTGGCATGTGTTACTAACTCCATGTAAGAACAAGTCAATGACATATTTATTGAGCAATGTGGTGGAATTGACAAGATCAACCTTGTAGCCAAAGCAATAAAGACATAACCACACATCACTCTTCATTGGAGTAGTCAAACAATTGCCATCATACCTAAGCATAGATTTAGAAGCACGACTTGCTATATCTATGGAAGACTTGTTATCAAAAGCTGCTAATTGTGCTGTATGACATTATGAATCTTCTTGATCCTAATTTTTGGAGTGATCATAGTTGTAGGAGTTAGCTTTCAGTATTTTCTTATAAATAAGTTTTTGAATTAACTTTCAAAAAGAGAGTTGAGCTAGGAAAGTTATTGTAATCTTGCAACAACAAATAGAGTTTAGTTTAGTTTTACTTTAAGTGTACTTTTTGAATGAATGAATAGAATGCACATTACAAGTTCCATCTTTTTTATCTTAATTGTGTACTATTCACTCATCCAAGGGGGCCTACTTAGTGAGTGAATCCCATTGTTAGTTAGGATCTATTTCATGTTTTCTTAGAGTTAGAAATAACTCTATCGTTCCTGCAGCCATTGGTAGCAGAACTAACAGGTTGTTTCTACAACAAAGGTAGATAGAGTAGTACCTATATGTGGTTGTTGCTTTCAGTAGAATAAACTTGTTTCTTTGTCCTAGCTTAGCCTTTCAAGATTTAAAGTATTTTAAATTCCATATTTTAGACAAGTGGCAATTAAGATAGTTCAGAGCATATACCTTGTAGACACTATTTTAAGTTTAAGTCCCTAGTTGATACTAAAAATGAGCTAAATGAGTTAATTAGTTTTTTATAATGTCCAATCTTGAATGAATGAGTGTTATGCTCTAACTTTCTAAGACATTTATTTGGCCAAGAAGTACCTATGCATTCTAATGAGATGGATCATTTACCATATGGACACTCTTTCATTCCTATTTTTGGAGGCACTCTTCCATCTTTGATTGATCAACTCTTCAGACTTTGGTGTTTTATGCCATCTGTATATTTGAGTTTAATTTTTTTCCTTTGTTTTTCTTCTAGTTCGAGTAGTGTCATTTGAGGGCACTCATGCAGATTATAGTATTCTCTACGTGGTCATGTTCTATTAAAGAGGAGGTTCTTCAAATCAACAGTTACCTTTTGACAGAGTTTGGAGCTTCTTTCTTTAGTGATGTTTTGCATGTTCATTCTTTGTTCCTGTTATCACTATTATAAATTTTTCCAGCCCCATGCTAGTATTTTTGAAAAATAATCCAATTTAAGGGTATGAGGGTTAGGTTTTATATTGAAAGCCCTATGTTTGATTAAGCCCTAATTGTTTTTGAAACTTGTTATATTTTTGCATTACTTTTTGGCTCACTAATTCTCTGAAATATGCATGTGCTAATTTTCACCCCCTTTGACCCATCGCTTCATAGGTTATATTGTTAGGTTGTTAGGCGGGGTACTTTTTAATTTATTTCATTCACAAGCTTAGGTTTCGATATTATTTCTCAATAGTTTGTTCTCTCTAAAATATGTGGCTATCATTGAACTGCAAGCCTTCCTATTGTCAGAATATTTGACATGTTCTTTAGCGATGAGGCACCATCTGTCCAAGTGGGCCTGATTGGTAACAAGATGTGCTAGCGTTTAAAGAACAGATCACATCAACGACTGTCGCTATACCGTTGGACCAAGATAATAACCTTTTAAGCATGACGGTATAGCAACAACCATCTGATGCTTTAAGGTAGATGAGATGGTAGGTGGGACCATGAACTTCCAAGTCAGTATAACATGTGTGTTTGTGATTGGTTAAGGTATAGTGATGTGGCGGTTGACTGGACTTTAAAATGGTAAAAGGGACTTCAAGAAAGGGGCCCGCCCATTTGTAAACATGCCATCTTTTGATTCGACAAAATTTAGGTGAGGTGTCATGGTAGGGCCTATCTTCTAGATGATTAAAGTACAACAAGATCTAGTGGTTGTCATCATACCACTAGGATAAGATGCACATTTTTTAGGGTTAGCAGTATAGCGATGGCCATTGATCTTGCTTAATGATAGAAACTGAAAGGTGGGGTCACTTCTTTGAGAATAAGTAAAGAGCTACATGTTGAAAAGGATCTTCTGGCTATCGTTACAATGTTGGGTAAAGATGCTCGAGTTTTATGCTTGCGCTTTAGTGATAGGGTGACACCTGTCCGCTCAGATTGAGATGAAGTTAAGTTATGTTTTTCCCACATGATTAAATTGAAATGTTTTCATTGGTTGAAAATGCATTTGGGAAAAGGTGGAAAGGAGTTATGTGGCTTTGTTTGTTGATCATCCAATGCACCAAAAATAAACTGAATCAACGGCTATATTTAAAATTTTTCTCGATGATGTTTTTCACGTCCTGCAAATGCTAAGGCCACCAAATTTTAGTAATGGTGAGTTTAATGAGCTATGTGCGGGTGGACTGTAAGCAGTTGGTGACATTATATATCAAAATACAAATGTTGTTTCTCTTTACTACTCTCATAAACCTTCTGGCTATCTGGATTTCCTCAAGGAGCGATTTTAAGTGAAGAATTTTCAGGCATCTGGTAGGTTTATTTTCTGAGTTCAGAATTGCTTAAAGTCAATGAAGGTATTGCAAGGAAGTTTCTGTTTTCCAGTTGATAACATTTAGGGTTCTCTTGAAGTATTCATATATTATTTTGTAAAAGCCCTAATTTCAAAATGCTGCCAAAGAGGAATTTGTCTGGTCAGACGGAGTATAGCAAGAGGGGGGTTTTTGAAGATTTGATGCAATTACTCCTGCATTCTGATAATAGGGTAGAAAGGATGAAAGAGCTTGTCCCAAGAAATCCTAGGGACTTAGTGGCTGAGGCGCTCCATGATAGAGGAAATTGGATGCAAGATGCTAAGGTGGGAGAGAATCATAATGACCTTAGCTTGTTTAGGGTAGCTTACTCACAGAGAAATTCCTGTGCTCCCCTTAGTAACATATGGCAATTTGATGTTGGGAGGTTAATATGCCCTGGTGTTTTCATGGATGTTGAGTTGTTGATACAAATTTCCAAGTGCTATGATCCTGTGACAAGGTGTGTAAAGGATGTCAATGGAAAGAACCTAATTAGCATCACAGAGGATGAGATTAGGGAAGTGTTTCCATTGAATGAACCTTTGGTGGGGTTAGAGAAGATAGATTTCAAAGAGTTTATAGAGATATATGAGGTACAAAAGGATATTTTGAGGGCAGGGCCTCTAAAGGAATTCATTTATCAAATTGGATCAATGTGTGTTGTAAGTGCAAGCACCCCAGAGCCTTTTAGGCTAGATTTGTTTAGTAAGAGAGCACAAAATTTTTATAAGTCTCTCACCTTAATTCTAGGGTATGATGAAGCAACTCACATGCCAATTCCATACATGTTCATGATGGTACAAACACTTCACCCCCAGTTGGCATTGATTTTTTATTTTGCATCTCATTTGGCTGACTTGATCCGTGAGGGATTGCAGGGAATTAAGAACATGAAGGTTACTAGGCCATTTAGATGGTATTCAATGCTTATGCACATGTTCTTATACAAGGGGGAGGGATTTTTTAGTTCAACAGTGAATATTGTGAAAGAAAGAAATAGAGAAACCCTCCTAGTGCAGCTGTGGACCACAACTCTATCATGGGATAGGATCGATGCCAGTTAAATTACTTTTGATAGAGATTTTGCTTCTAGACTTAGGACTTTGCTATTCTTTGACAATCCTAGAATCCCAATGGAGTTACTGAGACTGAGGAGGCCAAAGGCATATTGTTAGGACATCACTATTGTCCATAATTTTGGGGATATAATTTGATACTCTATTTCTATAGTTTTCAGAGTGTATGTTTGTAGAGTGGCACCTTATATCTTGCCCTACCAGGTTCCATTAAAAATAGGATATGATGAAATCTTAAGACAGATTGGTGACTTGCAAGAGTCCACTCTCACTAGTAAGGGAAGGGGAACTTTTTTCCTAGATATAACTATTGCACACCAATATGTGATTACTAAAGGAGGATGGGTGCATTTAAATAAGGTCTTGTAGCCCTACAGAATGTTCAGAGCAATGGTTAGGTGTACAGACACAAAAGGTTTTCTTTCAGGAGTGTTCAAAGATAAAATAAGGTGTGCTCATATAGAGCATCAATTCAATTTCCCTGAGGACATAATAAGGAATGAGTTTGATCTTCAAACTCAAGAAGTTGAGAAAGAGAAATGGATTGTCTACAAAAAGACTATAGATTTCATCCAGAATTTTGATGGAGCCTATGATCCATTACAAGGCTTTGAGCCATGGGCAAGGAAATTTGATGCGCTAATGGAACATTTTGAGGGTATCATGCATGTGGTTAATGAAAAAAGGGCTACTTTAAGTAAGACAAACCCTGAGAGGGCTAGGCAGATTTTGAGCCAGCCCAAGTATATGAAATTGACCCCAAGGGGAATCTATACAAAGCAGAAGAGAAGTGGATATACTATTCTCTTGCCACCACAACAAAAGAGTGAGGATATTCCCTCTACTTATAAAGGGAAAAGCCCCATTAGTGAACCGGTAATTCAAGGACCCTCTCCAAAGAGGAAGAGGCAACAAGAAGAAAGACCATGAGAGAAGGATTATTCTCCTTCCCAATCCCCTATCCAATTAGATGAACGTGGGGTGGCAGAACAACTTGTACAATTGAGAAATGAGGGAAACATTTTTGTTTCCAATGATGAGTTGCAAGAAGGGATGCTTGAGGCACCTAAAGAGGTAGCCATGGACATAACTTCCGATGAATTTGAGGGTAAACAATTGGACCCTATTTTGAAACAAGCAAGTGATTCTTTCCTTGCTGATGATAAATTTGTTAAGACTAGGGCATTCTCCCAATTTTTATGGAGGATGAAAATAAATCAATACAAATAGATTTGTGAGAAGAGAAAGGAAGAGCTCCCTGATAGGGATATAACTCAGATAGAAAATGACATCAAGGTAGAGATGGCTAAGCAACTTGAAAAAATTACTCCTAAGGAGGGAAGGGCCATGGTTCATACTGCAGGGGTGTTCATTCTGCTAGAGTGGGACATTGTTGATCCAATTGTTTATGATCAGGTCAAGAAGAGCAAAGTGAAAACTCTTGCTACTGCAAAGCAAGCCAATCAATCTACTAGGGGAATTGCCTTTTCTAATGACCATGCAGCATAGGTGATGTGGTCCATAAAGAGGGAGGAAAACAAAGGAAAGAGAGAGGATCTCTCTATAGGATATGCAAATAGTTTACTAGTTCAAAGGGTGGGAGAAACTTCTAGTGTAAAGGCATCAAATTTAATCTTGGAAACTCCTAAATTCAATGTTAAGGTGGAAGAAAAGGATGCCTAGGAGAAGGAGGAGCTTAGGCTCAAATTTGAAATGGTTCTTAAGTCTTATAATGAGCTCAAAGAAGAGCTAATTCAAAATGATAAATTAATTGCTCAACTATTTGGACCCTTGGATCACAGGTCTCCTCAATTGGTAATCTCTGACAAGCCTATAGTGGCTTCATCTTCAAGACCAATTGTTGAGATACCACAATCCCCCTACCTAGAGACAAGTATGGATGCAAGGGTTACTTGGGAAAAGCAAAGATTAACTGAAGAGGCAAATAAATTGAGGGAAATAAGAGTGCAACTAGAGAAGGAAAAAGATGAAAATGTGAAGGCCACAACTTTGGCAAACCAAAAGTATGAAGAGAAAATGATAGATGCAATCATGCAATTTTCCATTGATTTGAAGCCCTCCATTCTCCATAGTCATGCCAGTAAATTATATTCTTTATTTGAGACTTTGAATAAAGAGAAAATGAAAATGTCACCAATTTTGAAGAAGTGGATTGAGAGATCTCCTAGTATAAAGTTATTTCGTATGTTATCAAAGGGCCAAGAGGATCCTGATCGATTGATTAAGCCAGTACATCAGATTGTCAAGAAAATGGTACAGTATGGCATCATTTTGGATAATTTTATCAAAAAATCAAGTGTGCTAAAAGTTGAATTAATGCTTTCAAATTATGAGTTGGTGCCCACTATTTTCACAGATAAGGGAAAATTAAAAGAAGCATATCTATGGAGAGAAGAGATGGATGCACTTTTGTCAAAAAGGGTGACTGGTGTCCTAAATGACACTTTTTCTATTGGCAGTGTTATCAAGTTGTTAATAAATGCTAAATCAATGTTTGACAATATTTAGCATAAGGTTACTCAGGTTGAAAATGAATGGGAATAGTTATCAAGTAGGAAGACTGAGTTTGCCAATTTTGAGTTCCCAATCGAAGAGGTGTACAATAAATGGAGGTATCAATACATACGTCATGTTGAAAAAGTTAATACTCCACCAGCCTCCTAGAGCAAGTAAAGGCAGTTATTTTTTGAGTCATAAAGGTTATTGAGATACAAAAAGATATTCATTGCAGGATGGATAGTAAGATGTTGCAAATTGGATTTGATGAAGGGAGCCAAGGACAGTATTGAAGACATAAAGTAAGGTCACTCAGCTACAAATATCTCACCTCCTTGACTTTTGTGTTTATTGTAAACTTTTTAAGGTTGTTGAAAAGGTTTTTTAGGTTAGAAATTTTGCAAGCCCTAGAATGATCGGTAGCTTGTTGCATCTCCTTGTATATAAAGGATTTTCCATGATCATTCTAGGCATTGAGAGTCTAGGAGTTAAAAAGATAGAAACTCTGAAACTGTAACCCTTAGTCGAGGATTGTAAAATCTTGTATCATTTTATCAAAGAAATAGAAAAGAAGTACAGGTTGCTGCTACTATTTTGCAAGTGTATTGATTCAGAGTATGATGTATGAATGTTCAAGGCTACACTTAATAAAAATATCAAGTCTTTGTCTCTCCTATGAGTTTATTCAGTAAATCTTTAAGTCTTTTAGAGGTTTATATGTATGTGTTTAGCTCTGAGTTCTGATCTAGGATTAGATTAAATATTGCTTTGAGTGGGATGCATGTTTATTGAATCTATTTAGGGATTCTCTATAAGTAGGAAAGATTTGGAATATTTTGTATTTATGTTTCAAGACCAGTTATCTTTCAAAGAATGTTGTATTCATTCTATCTTCTGACATTTTGCCCAATGGATAAGGCACTGGCCTATATTTTCCCATCTTTTCTTTGTATGGAATGATTGAAATCTTGTAATCCTGAAAACATTAAATCAATACCAGCCTTTTACATTTTATTTACTTTATATGTTGTTCTATCAAATGATGGAGATTTAATGAGTAATAGGTTGTTACTTAGTACTTTCTCACTGTCATCTATTGTAAGAACTAGTATTAGATAAGAAACAGAGTTAAAACTATTGGATCAGGTGTACTTGCCTTGGTTTTGTAGAGCCAAAAGTTAAGAGGGCAGTCTTGTCCCTATAGTTGGTCCAGTTGCCTAGAGATTTCTCATATTTGGAATTAACCAATCCTTAACATCAGTCATAGGCATATTGATATCTCTTGGAGTGTAAAATCTCTTGAAACACCAACAAAATGGTGACTCTGCTGGGGAGTGGAGATTGTGATCAAGAGAAAATAGTGCAAGTTTCAAGTTGAGCTGGACTCCTGACCTGCCTATTTTCAAAATAGTGGATATCTCTAAGTTGTAAACATTTGTATACAATAATGCAGGTACAAGTAGAGCTTGACTCCTGGCTTGCTTATTGTCAAAACCGTTTGGTTACCTTTGAATACAGAGTTGACTCCTTTCTTTTGCCTATCCTTCCTAATTTATAAAACCATAGAAACTCCCACATAGCTTGGGTGGTGACTCTAAAACATCTCTGGACCAGTGTTTTAATTAATATCACTATATTACTATGAGTTACAAAAATACAAGGTCTTGGAGGAAGGAACACCCAAAGGAAAGTTTGCAGGGTGAGCTTCCTGTCACATCTAGACGAGGCCAGGTTAGGAGTGAAAAAAGTATCAGTGACATGTTTCTTACCTAGAAATAGAAGGGAAACTCAAGACAGGAGGGTCTTGCTCCTCCCGGTTAGGAAGGAAATGCTTTAGAATATGAGGAGGCAGTTGATTTTGGTTTAAACCAATATGAGGATTATTATTCCCCTATAGAAAGAGAGGGTGAAAGATTACCACACAATAGGAAAATAGTCCCAAATAGACAACATGTGGGGGAGAGAAGGTCTAGAAGTAAAAGTAGGGGTGGGCAAGACTTTGTCCCCCATTTTAACCTTAGTTCATCATTGCCCCAAGGCCTCCATGAGTCTCAAGATCAACAAGAAGAGCCTCAAACACAACAAGTTGAATTTGAAACAACTTTGCCTGATTCTGAGGAAATATTTGAGGAAGTATATGAATTGGAAAGGAGAATTCATGAACAAGCAACCATTAGGCAGAAGAGAGAAAATGAAAAGGAAGAAAAGGTCAGACATGCCATGATAAAGGCTGACCAATTAAGAAGGCAACTGTTAAATTTAGAAGCTATATATTATGTTCCCATTTCTAAACAAACAAATGAGCTACCTGTTGTCCATCAGACATTTGAAACAAGGGATCCAAAGGATAAGGGAAAGAAGAAGGTAGTGGGCATTTCAATTAAAGAGCCTCTAGTCCCAAAACTTCCCATAGATTCCACTCTAAGATTGGAAGCAGACCTTGAAAAGGCCAAAAGGGAACATGAATTGCTAGCTAAGGAGCTTGAAAAGGAAAAATTAGAAGCTGTGACATTAGAAATGAAAAGGAAGATTGATTTTCTTAGGAGGTCTGTAGGACCCACAAATTTTGCTAGTTCTACTATGACATAAGGGGCCAATGTTCCCCCACCAGGTGGACTTAAAATCCCTGCCATTACAAATACTAATGCATCCACATCTCAGGGTGCTGATATTTTTAACATAGGGTTTGTACATGAAAGATGTAAATAATTGGTTTTCACTGGCATCCCTGGGTATCCTAACCCTATCCCTGAAGAGATTAGGAAGAAGCTCCCTAAATTCACTGGAAGTAACGTTGTTACTTGTGAGGAGCATTTAAAAAAAATTATTGATGTGATTGATGATTATAACATTGTGCCAGATGATGTTATCATGAAATTATTCATACAATCCCTAATAGAAGATTGAAGGGATTGGTTTAGGGCTCTACCACATGGTAGCATAGGCTCATGGGATCAGCTTAGGCATTGTTTCAAAGAACAGTATGGTGACAAAAATCATGAAGGTTTTATGCTAAATGAATTCAATAACATAAAAAATAATTTCAATGAGGATGTTGTTGAGTTTAATGTCAGATTCCAAAATGCCATGCATAAGCTCCTGCAAGTTATCAAACTAGATGATCGGGTGTGCCTTGTCACATATCTAAATTCT
Organism: Chamaecyparis obtusa; assembly: GCA_027943335.1. Classification (NCBI taxonomy): domain Eukaryota; kingdom Viridiplantae; phylum Streptophyta; class Pinopsida; order Cupressales; family Cupressaceae; genus Chamaecyparis; species Chamaecyparis obtusa. The sequence continues at coordinate 24,085 of BSBK01008535.1, forward strand.
TTTGAATCAAAGATGGGTTACCTTTTGAGGGAAAAAAATCCAAGGAGTCTTGTTGAAGCTTACAAGCTAGCTGTGAACATAGAGAGCAATTGAAGAATCTCAGGAAAGTTGAGAAGAAGGGAAGATAACAAATCACCATTGTTAAATAGAAAGGATCCGGGAAAACCTATAAATGTGAAAGCTAAAGATGGTGACAGTTTAAAAAGGATCTTGAAAGAAATAAAATATTTGAAGCTTGGTGAAAATAGAAACAATAAAATTATAGCAGGAGATAAGCCCCCCTTTAATAATTTCAACAAATTGCCAAGAATGCAGAACTACCCATATAATACTCAGTGGAAAGATGGGAAGCCTATCCTTCCTGATAGAAGGGATAAACCAAATGATAGGACCCTTGATCCATTGCAAAGGAACTCAATGAATGTAGTGGAGGAGGTTCCATGGTGTATAGCTTGTCAATCTCCACATGATCCTAATTATTGTGTCATATCTCAGAATGTCCCTTCACAAGAAGAGCAAGAATGTAATGAGGACTAGCCTTATGATGATCAGGGGTGTGGGATGATTTCTTCCCATGTGTGGGATGAAATTGATTCTACTAAAGAGGATGAAAATCAACATTTTCTTAATTCTCAGGCTAGGATTGAATCATACCATCAACAAGTCTTCTTAGATGAGGATAGCGAACCTTACAATATCCAATGCAATGTTGTGAGGAGTAAGGAAATAGTTGTTTTGAGAAGGCCATTTGATGAAGAAATTGCCTTGATAACAGTGGATATGGTTACTCAAGCTAAAAAAAATTACAACTTGAGAAATAGGGTGGTTACTAGCCCAAGTTAGAAGCCTGCTAGAATTTTTATCAAGAAAATAGACAAAGATGTAAAAATGTCATAGGACAAGCCTAAGGATACCAATGCTATTGATAAGGTCAAAATAAAGAAAAATTCCAAACCAAACATTGTCTATAAGGTAAAGCCCAAACCCACAACTGAAGCTATTCCAGTTCAGCAGAAAGAGAATGAAGTCCATAATAAAAAAACTACAGACATATCCATCCAGGATATTGATAAAGAGGTTGCAAATTCAAAACCTGATGTCTCTGATTTAAAATATGTCCCAATTGATATGAGTAAACTGTTGTCTCAGATTACTGTTAAAGTTCCATTATTGGAAATGATGAGAATAGAAGAACATAAGGAAAAGGCTCTGAATTGGGTAAATGTTGTGGTGCCCATGGATTCCCAAAAAATTGAGGGAACTAAGAAAAAAATAGCAACTGTGAATGATGAAGATGGGAATGGTAGTGAGGAGATTGTTTATGAAATTCCTCAAATTTATTTGGATACAAATGTTGTTAGCACTATAGCAGGGACAATTGATCCTTTTTTCTTGACTCTATAGATAAATGGAAAGTTGCTATAAAATTGCATGATTGATTTTGGAGCGTCAAATACTATTATTCCTACTGAGCTTATGAAATCTTTGGGATTGAAGGTGGACACACCCCATGGTAGGTGTCAAGCAATGGATTCAAGGGAAGTACTAGTTGTTGGTACTATCAAGGCCCTCCCTTACAAATTAGCTGCATACCCCAATACACTATTGACCATGAGTGTCTTGGTAGTGGATATTCCTCCCTAGTATGGGATGTTACTATCAAGAAAGTGGAGTGATTCCATGGGAGGCAACATATAGTGTGACTTTTCATTTGCCACTTTTAATTTGGAAGGACAAAATATCAAGGTCACCAAGGAATATGGAACTCCACACATGATTTCAAAGAAGAAGAAGAAGATACCACGAATTGTTTCCTTGATATTGACATTAATGCTTTCAAAGTTCAAGGTAAGGAAGTAGAGGGGGATGTTGTACTAGTCCACAAGTCAGAAAACTAGGAGGGATGGATTGACCTTGATAGCTTATGGACCATGTACTTTGATGGAGAAAATAGCAAGGAGGGGTTTGGAGCTGGAATATTACTCATTTCTCCTAATGGTAAAACTTTCAAATTCTCCTTTTCTTTGCTATTCTCATGCACAAATAATGTTGCAGAATATGAGGCTCTATTAATAGGTTTAAGACTGGCATCAAGACATGGCATAAAATGTTTGAAAGTAATAGGGGATTCTGAGTTAGTTGTCTCCCAAGTTAGATCAAAATATACTTCAAAAAATCAGAGATTAAAACAGTATAGGTATGCAGTGTGGGATGAGATTGAAAGCTTTAGTGCTTTTAATATTTGTTGGATGGAAAGAGGTCAGAACAAAATGGTAGACTTATTGGCTAATATAGCCCTTAGACCAGAAGATGTTACATTTGGAGATGTTTCCAATATAGAGGTACAAGCCAGGCCTTCTATCCCTGACAATCTAGATAATTGGCAAGTTTTCTCTGATGACTAGGACATATTAAGGTTTCTCTAGTGTGAATCTCATTTTGGTGATAAAGAAATGGATTTCAGTACTTATGTTGATACAGTGGATGGTAAAGATGTTATCTTTGGGAAGGAAGTTTTACAATTGAAATCAAACAAAGTTCCCAAAGGTTTAGTTTCTCTTGAAAGGGCATTTGACAATAAGGACAAGGCATTCTCTGCTGGTACTGATAGGATCAATGAGCTTGAAGAAAAAAACTTAGGAACAAGAATGGTTCCTAAGAAGGTTTATATAGGCAAGTGTCTATCCCCAAGAATTAGGAAAATTTTGATTGACCTGCTTAGAAAATTCAGGCATGCTTTTTCCTAGTCCTATGAAGATCTTAAAGCTTATAGAGAGGACCTCTTCCAACATGAAATTCCACTCAAAGAAGGCACAAATCCTTTTAGATAGAAGTTGAGACTTGTTAACCCTACCCTGGCCCCTAAAATGCAGGGTGAACTCAAAAAGATGATGGATGCTAGAATAATCAAGCCTATTAGACATTCCACTCAGGTTTCAAATTTGGTGCCTGTTAGAAAGAAAAATAGTGATATCAGGTTATGTGTAGATTTTAGGAATCTTAACGTAAACTCTTTGAAGGATAACTATGGATTGCCAAATATGGAGAATATGTTATAGAAGGTCATTGGATTAGAACTAATGTCTATGATGGATGGATTTTCTGGTTACAACCAAGTTATGGTTAAGGACATAGAGCAATTTAAAACTGCATTCACAACCCCATGGGGGACATATGTTTATGTCAGGATGCCTTTTGGGTTGACTAATGCCGGTGCTACTTTTCAAAGGGCTATGGATGTGGCCTTTGCAGATTTCATTGATAGATTTATGGTGGTGTATTAGGATGACTTGACAGCTTTCTCAGCCAAGGAGGAACAACATTGCCAACACCTAGAGAAAATTTTCATTAGAGCTTTGGAGTATGGGGTTTCTTTGAACCCAAAGAAGTGTGCCTTTGGTGTAGTAGAAGGAAAGCTTCTAGGACATATTGTTTCAAAGGATGGAGTGAGAATAGATCCTAAAAGGGTGCAAGCTATCGATAAATTGTCTTTGCCAAAGAATAACAAAGGGATTCAGTCTTTTCTAGGACAAGTCAATTTTTTATGAAGGTTTATCAAAATTTTTGCAGAAATCAGTATTCCCATATCAAGAATGTTGAAGAAAGGGGCAAAGATTGAATGGAACATGGAGGCAATACAGGCCTTTAGTGATATCAAAAGGGCTATCAAGCATGCCCCAGTCTTGAAGACACTAGACTACAACAAACCAATGCAGATATTTTCCTTTGCATCTGCCCATACCATTGCTGTAGTGCTATTACAAAAAAATGCTAATGGTTTTGAACAACCTATTTCCTTTTTCAGCAAGACTTTGCAGGCAGCAGAATTAAATTATGATATTATTGAAAAGCAAGCTTAGGCCTTGGTAAAGGCCGTTAAAACATTCAGATGCTATTTTGTGGGAGCCACAGTGGTTGCTTATGTTCCAAGTGCTGTAGTCAAGGACATCTTGGTCCAACAAGAGGTTTCAGGAAGAAGATGTAGGTGGATTAATAGGATTCAAGATTTTAATATTGATATCCACATTACAAGCTGGTAAGAGGATTAGGCCTAGAAAATTTGATGGCCCAAAGTAATCTAAATGCAAACTAGATAAACATGTTGGAGGAGGATCAGAGACCTTTTGTATGTAACATGGACTATTGTGAGTGGTACAAGGACATTGTCAAATATTTGCAAAAGATGGTCTTGCCTCCTAAATAAAAAGACAATAAGAAAATAACTATTAAGCTTCAATCTATAAGGTATGCAATTATAAGTGGTGAGTTATGGTGGAGGAGTAATGAAGGTGTCTTGCTTAGATGTGTAGATCAGGATAAGGCCAATCTTTTGATGGATGAGATGCACAATGGGATTTGTGGGGACACTATATGGAAAAGACAATAGCCCATAAGATCATCATATTAGGTTTTTTGTGGCCTTCACTTTGCAAAGATACTCATTAGTTTGTGAAAAGGTGTGATCCTTGTCAAAGATTTGTAGGAAAATTGAAATTTGCTGGAAATTTACCTCTCAAACCTGTTTCTGTTCAGGCCCCTTTCAAAAAATGGGGTATGGATTTTATTGGTGAAATTCCTAATAGGTCTACTGGTGGACACTCTTATATCTTGGTGGCAACAGGCTATTTCACCAAGTGGGTTGAGGAAATCCCTACAAGAAGAGCAACTAGCAAAATGGTGACAGATTTTATGATGCAAAATATCTTGACAAGATTTGGTTGCCAGGAGTCCATAGTTGTTGATAATGCAATGTGTTTTAGGTCAGAGGAATTTGTTGATTTCTATCAAAACAATGGTATAAAAATCTCATATTCTTCTCCATATCATCCACATGGTAATGGCCAGGCAGAATCTAGCAACAAGAGTTTGATTAAAATTCTAAAAAGAGTCCTAGATAAAAATAAGAAGGCCTGAGATTCCAAGTTGTTGCAAGCCCTATGGGCTGATAGGGTTACAATAAAAAAAGCAATAGGGTGTGCCCCTTTTGACTTGGTATATGGGATTAATGCAAGATTACCCCAAAAAAATTTATTATAGATGTATCTATTCATACAAGCATATGATGATGATGTGGAAGAAGATATGATAGTCAGAATGAATGATCTAATTCAATTAAATGAGGTAAGAAATGAAGCACATGATATGAATGAGAGGATGCAGGCCCAGTGTAAAGTCTTGTATGACAAAAGGACTACTCAGAGGGGTTTTATAAATGGTGACATGGTACTAATGTGGAGAACAAGACTAGAAGATAAAGGAAAGCATGGGAAGTTTGATCCCATTTGGTTAGGCCCATATATCATTGAAGAAAAATGGGAAGAAAATTCTTATTTGTTGAAAAATTTAACAGGAGAGCTTATGGAATTGCCAGTTCATGGTCAATTCTTAAAGTTCTATTTCTCTTAAATCTTTTGGGTCTCTGTACAGGTTTAGCTCAGGGGTTTTGTGTACATTTCCCTATTTTTGGTCGAAGTTTTGTTCTGGTCTGCTCTTCTAGGAGATTCTAGCTTTCTCGTTGTATCTGTTGGAGATACACGTCCCCAAGCATGAGCCACTGTTATCACTGTTATAAATTTGTCCAGCCCCATGCTAGTATTTTTGAAAAATAATCCAATTAAAGGGTTTGAGGGTTAGGTTTTATATTGAAAGCCCTACATTTGATAAAGCCCTAATTGTTTTTGAAACTTGTTATATTTTGGCATTTCTTTTTGGCTGACTAATTCTCTGAAATACGCATGTGCTAATTTTCACCCCCTTTGACCCATCGCTTCATAGGTTATATTGTTAGGTTGTTAGGCGGGGTACTTTTTAATTTATTTCATTCACAGGCCTAAGTTTCGGTATTATTTATCAATAGTTTGTTCTCTCTAAAATATGTGGCTGTCATTGAATCGCAAGCCTTCCCATTGTCAGAATATCTGACATGTGCTTTAGCAATGAGGCACCATCTATCCAAGTGGGCCCCACTGGTAACAAGATGTGCTGGCATTTAAAGAATAGATCGCATCAACGGCTACCGCTATACCATTGGACCAAGATAATAACCTTTTAAGCATCGTGGTATAGCAACAACTGTTCGATGCATTAAGGTGGATGAGATGGTAGGTGGGACCTTGAACTTCCAAGTCAGTATAACATGTATGTTTGTGATTGGTTAAGGTATAGTGATGTGGCAGCTGACTGGACTTTAAAATGGTAAAAGGGACTTCAAGAAAGGGGCCCGTCCATTTGTAAACATGCCATATTTTGATTCAACAAAATTTAGGTGAGGTGTCACAGTAGGGCCTATCTTCCAGATGATTAAAGTACAACAAGATCTAGCGGTTGTCGTCATACTGCTAGGATAAGATGCACATTTTTTAGGGTTAGCGGTATAGTGATGGTCATTGATCTTGCTTAATGATAGAAACTAAAAGGTGGGGTCACTTCTTTGAGAATAAGTAAAGAGCTACGTGTTGAAAAGGATCTTCCAGCTGTTGTTACACCATTGGGTGGAGATGCTTGAGTTTTATGCTTGCGCTTTAGCAATAGGGTGACACCTGTCCGCTTAGATTGAGATGAAGTTAAGTTATGTTTTTCCCACATGATTAAATTGAACTATTTTCATTGGTTGAAAACTCATTTGGAAAAAGCTGGAAAGGAGTTACATGGCTTTTTTTGTTGATCATCCGATGTGCTAGAAATAAATTGAATCAACGGCTATATTTCAAATTTTGCTCTATGACATTTTTCATGTCCTGTGAATGCTGAGGCTGCCAACTTTCGGTAATGGTGGGTTTAATGAGCTACGTGCGGATGGACTGTAAGTAGTTGGTGACATTATATATCAAAATTCAAATGTTGTTTCTCTTTACTACTCTCATAAACCTTCTGGCGATTTGGATTTCCTCAAGAAGCGATTTTAAGCGAAGAATTTGTAGGCGTTTGGTAGGTTTATTTTCTGAGTTTAGAATTGCTTAAAGTCTGTGAAGGTATTGCAAGGAAGTTTCTATTTGCCAATTGATAGCGTTTAGATTTCTCTTGAAGTATTCATATATTATTTTGTAAAAGCCCTAATTTCAAAATGCTGCCAAAGAGGAATTTGTCTGGTCAGACAAAGTATAGCAAGAGGGGGTTTTTTGAAGATTTGATGCAATTACTCCCGCATTCTAATAATGGGGCAGCAAGGATGAAAGAGATTTTCCCAAGAAACCCTAGGGACTCAGTGGTTGAGGTGCTCCATGACAGAGGAAATTGGATGCGAGATGCTAAGGTGGGAGAGAATCATAATGGCCTTAGCTTGTTTAGGGCAGCTTACTCACAGAGAAATTCTTGTGCTCCCCTTAGTAACATATGGAAATTTGATGTTGGGAGGTTAATATGCCCTGGCGTTTTCATGGATGCTGAGTTGTTGATACAAATTGCTAAGTGCTATGATCCTGTGACAAGGTATGTCAAGGATGTCAATGGAAAGAACCTAATTAACATCATAGAGGATGAGATTAGGGAAGTGTTTTCACTGAATGACCCTTCGGTGGGGTTAGAGAAGATAGATTTCAAAGAGTTTATAGAGATATATGAGGTACAAAAGGATATTTTGAGAGCAGAGCCTCTTAAGGAATTCATTGATCAAATTGGATCAATGTGTGTTATAAGTGCAAGCACCCCAGAGCCTTTCAGGCTAGATTTGTTCAGTAAGAGAGCACAATATTTTTATAAGTCTCTCACCTCAATTCTAAGGTATGATGAAGCAACTCACATGCTAGTCCCATACATGTTCATGATGGTACAAACACTTCACCCCCAGTTGGCATTGATTTTTGATTTTGCATCTCATTTAGCTGACTTGATCCATGAGGGATTGTAGGGAATTAAGAACATGAAGGTTACTAGGCCATTTGGATGGTATTCAATGCTTATGCACATGTTCTTATACAAGGGGGAGGGATATTTGAGTTCAATATTGAATATTGTGAAAAAAAGTAATAGAGAAACCCTCCCAGTCCAGCTGTGGACCACAACTCTATCATGGGACAGGATGGATGCCAGTTATATTAATTTTGACAAAGATTTTGCTTCTAGACTTAGGACTTTTCTATTCTTTGACAATCCTAGAATCCCAATGGAGTTACTGAGACTGATGAGGCCAAAGGAATACTGTCAGGACATCACTATTGTCCACAATTTTTGGGATATAATTTTATACCCTGTTTTTATAGTTTTCAGAGTGTATGGTTGAAGAGTGGCACCTTATATCTTGCCCTAGTAGGTTGCATTAAAAATAGGATATGCTAAAATCTTAAGATAGATTGGTGACTTGCAAGAGTCCACTCTCACTGGTAAGGGAAGGGGAACTTTTTTCCCAGATATAACTATTGCACACCAATATGTGATTACTAAAGGAGGATGGGTGCATTTAAATAAGGTCTTGTAGCCCTACAGAATGTCTAGAGAAGTGGTTAGGTGTGCAGACATAGAAGGTTTTCTTTCACGAATGTTCAAAGATACAATAAGGTGTGCTCATATAGAGCATCAATTCAATTTCCCCGAGGACATAATAAGGAATGAGTTTGATCTTCAAACTCAAGAAGTTAAGATAGAGAAATGGACTGTCTACAAAAAGACTATAGATTTCATTCAGAATTTTGATGGAGCCTATGATCCATTACAAGGCTTTGAGCCATGGGCAAGGAAAGTGGACTCCCTAATGGAACATTTTGAGGGTATCGTGCATGCGGTTAATGAAAAAAGGGCTACTGTAAGTAAGACAGACCTTGAGAGGGCTAGGAAAATTTTGAGCCAGCCCAAGTATATGAAATTGACCCCAAGGGGAGTCTATACAATGCAAAAGAGAAGTGGATATACCATTCTCTTGCCACCACAACAAAAGAGTGAGGATATTCCCTCTACTTCTAAAGGGAAAAGGCCCATTAGTGATCCGATAATGCAAGGACCCTCTCCAAAGAGGAAGTGGCAACAAGAAGAAAGACCATGAGAGAAGGATTATTCTCCTTCCCAATCCCCTATCCAATTAGATGAACATGGGGTGGTAGAACAACTTGTACAATTGAGAATTGAGGGAAACATTTTTGTTTCCAATGATGAGTTGCAAGAAGGGATGCTTGAGGCACCTAAAGAGGTAGCCATGGACCTAACTATTGATGAATTTGAGGGTAAACAATTGGACCCTATTTTGAAACAAGCAAGTGATTCCTTCCTTGTTGATGATAAATTTGTTAAGACTAGGGCATTCTCCCAATTTTTATGGAGGATGAAAATAAATCAATACAAAGAGATTTGTGAGAAGAGAAAGGAAGAGTTCCCTGGTAGGGATATAACTGAGATAGAAAATGAGATCAAGGTAGAGATGGCTAAGCAGTTTGAAAAAATTACTCTTGAGGAGGGAAGGGCCATGGTTCATACTGCAGGGGTGCTGATTCTGCCAGAGTGGGACATTGCTGATGCAATTGTTTTTGATCAGGTTAGGAAGAGCAAAGTGAAAACTCTTGCTACTGTAGAGCAGGCCAAACAAGCTGCTAGGGGACTTGCCTTTTCTAATGACCATGTAGGGCCTTGGTGATGTGGTCCCTAAAGAGGGAGGAAAACAAAGGAAATAGAGAGGATCTCTCTACAGGATATGCAGGCAGTTTACTAGTACAAAGGGTGGGAGAAACTTCTAGTGTAGAGGCATCAAATTTAATCTTGGAAACTACTAAATTCAATGTTAAGGTGGCAGAAAAGGATGCCCAAGAGAAGGAGGAGCTTAGGCTCAAGTTTGAAATGGTTCTTAAGTCTTATAATGAGCTCAAAGAAGAGCTAATTCAAAAAGATAAATTAATTGCTCAACTATCTGGACCCTTGGATCACAGGTCTCCTCAATTGGTAATCTCTGACAAGCCTGTAGTGGCTTCATCTTCAAGCCCAATTTTTGAGTTACCACCATCCCTCTACCCAGAGACAAGTATGGATGCAAGGTTTACTTGGGAAAAGCAAAGCTTAATTGAAGAGGCAAATAAATTGAGGGAAATAAGAGTGCAACTAGAGAAGGAAAAATATGAAAATGTGAAGGCCATAGCTTTGGCAAACCAAAAGTATGAAGAGAAAATGATAGATGCAATCATGCAATTTGCCATTGATTTGAAGCCCTCCATTCTCCATAGTCATGCCAGTAAATTATATTCTTTATTTGAGACTTTGAATAAAGAGAAAATGGAAATGTCACCAATTTTGAAGAAGTGGATTGAGAGATCTCCTAGTATAAAGTTATTTCATATGTTATCAAAGGGCCAAGAGGATCCTGATCCATTGATTAAGCCAGTACATTAGATTGTCAAGAAAATGGTACAGTATGGCATCATTTTGGATAATTTTATCAAAAAATCAAGTGTGCTGAAAGTTGAATTAATGCTTTCAAATTATGAGTTGGTGCCCACTATTTTCACAGATAAGGGAAAATTCAAAGAAGCATATCTATGGAGAGAAGAGATGGATGTACTTTTGTCAGAAAGGGTGACTGGTGTCCTAAATGACACTTTTTCTAGTGGCAGTGTTATCAAGTTGTTAATAAATGCTAAATCAATGTTTGGCAATATTCAACATAAGGTTACTTAGGTTGAAAATGAATGGGAATAGTTATCAAGTAAGAAGACTGAGTTTGCCAATTTTGAGTTCCCAAGCGAAGAGGTGTACAATATATGGAGGTATCAATACATACCTCATGTTGAAAAAGTTAATACTACGCCAGCCTCCTACAGCAAGTAAAGGCAGTTATTTTTTGAGTCATAAAGGTTGTTGAGATACAAAAAGATATTCATTGTAGGATGGACAACAAGATGTTGCAAATCAGATTTTTTGAAGGGAGCTAAGGATAGTATTGAAGACATAAAGTAAGGTCGCTCAGCTACAAATATCTCACCTCCTTGACTTTTGTATTTATTGTAAACTTTTTAAGGTTGTTGAAAAGGTTTTTTAGGTTAGAAATTTTGCAAGCCCTAGAATGATCGGTAGCTTGTTGCATCTCCTTGTATATAAAGGATTTTCCATGATCATTCTAGGCATTGAGAGTCTAGGAGTTAAAAAGATAGAAACTTTGAAACCCTAACCCTTAGTCGAGGATTGTAAAATCTTGTATCATTTTATCAAAGAAATAGAAAACAATTACAGGTTGCTGCTGCTATTTTGCAAGCTTATTGATTCAAGGTATGATGTATGCATTGTTCAAGGCTACACTTAATAAAAATCTCAAGTCTTTGTCTCTCCTGTGAGTTTATTCAGTAAATCTTTAAGTCTTTTAGAGGTTTATATGTATGTGTTTAGCTCTGAGTTCTGATCTAGGATTAGATTAAATATTGCTCTGAGTGGGATGCATGTTTACTGAATCTATTTAGGGATTCTCTATAAGTAGGAAAGATTTGGAATATTTTGTATTTATGTTTCAAGACCAGTTATCTTTCAAACACTGTTGTATTCATTCTATCTTCTGACATTTTGCCCAATGGATAGGGCACTGGCCTATATTTTCCCATCTTTTCTTTGTATGGAATGATTGAAATCTTGTAATCCTGAAAACATTAAATCAATACCAGTCTTTTACATTTTATTTACTTTATATGTTGTTCTATCTAGTGATGGAGAGTCAATGAGTAATAGGTTGTTACTTGGTACTTTCTCATTGTCATCTATTGTAAGATCTAGTATTAGATAAGAAATGAAGTTAAAACTATTGGATCAGGTGTACCCACCTTGGTTTTGTAGAGCCAGAAGTGAAGAGGGCAGTCTTGTCCCTATAGTTGGTCCAGTTGCCTAGAGACTTCTCATATTTGGAATTAACCAATCCTTAACATCAGTCATAGGCATATCAGTATCTCTTGGAGTGTAAAATCTTTTGAAACACCAACAGTTCCTATTTTCTGTAACATTCCCTAGTTTTAGAGGCTTGTTTAGTCCTTCACTAGTCTTTGTCTCTTTTTAGAGTAGAGTTTTTCCCATGTGGTTTTTTGTATTTCTCTTCTTTAAAGACACTCTCTTTTGTGCTTGGGTACCTGATCATGCCTCTGTTGCCAAGACCCATTTGATTTCAGTAGTAGTTCTAGGTTTTTAGCTACTCCCTAATTTTATCTTAAGGGGGGGGGGGGGGGTGGGGTGTTAGATTAATAAGTTGTTTTGCTGATTAATTAAATCATATTGATTTAATTATTAAGTCACTTATTATCTCTTTCTTTACTTAAGATAAAATTTAGGCATATAATGATTAATTCTTTTATTAATTACTATTATGCAACCTAGGTTTCTTTTTATGATTTTGATCTCCTTTTATAAGGATTGATCTATCTTGTAAATAAATGAACATTAATTTTTAATTGCTTGCAAATTTTATTTTTTCACATCAAGAATGTCTCCTCTTTCATGGATACTTGCATTCAGGCCTCCATAGCTTTTGTTTCTCTCTTTCTGTGATAGGTGTTGGCATGCACGTGTTCTTGGGAGTTGTGGGTTGTTTTCTCATCAACTCCAACATTTTAGGCCATTTGTATTGAAACAAAAAGTCAACACATGACAATGAGTAGAAAGTGTCTATCTATACTTTCCCTATTCCTTGGACTATTTTGATACCTTTTCTTAGTTGATTAACAGTTGAAAATTTTTAGAAGGAATAGGTGAACAAACCTATTTCATTATACCATTGTGAAAATAGATATAAGAGTTGTCACTAAATGGCTTGTAAATGATCTACACTATCAACCTTTGTTAGGAAGGCTTGGAAATCACTTACTTCCAAATTAGGAGTCTCTTTCCAATTAAAGTGCTAAGTTAGTTACAGGCTCTAACTTGTATTGAAATGAATAGAGACATGACCCTAACGAGGGTATAGGTATAGGATTTTATTTTATATAAGAAATAGTCTTAGAATCCTTGATGTATTAAATGTTATCACCATCAATAGATCTTATGATCCACTCATAGATAAAATCATCCATGTTCAAGATCAACAATAGTAAAAGAGTGGAATATATTGGAAAATTGTTAGAAATACCACCTAATTAGTATATGGATACTACAAATTGAATGCAAGACATGGATACCCACATTATTTTAGGATATTAAAAAAATTCTACTAGGATCATGTGGGTTTGGGGGCTAGTGTCATACTGTTGATGGATACCCTTGTTAGATAGTCCTCTAATAGATTATAGGGAAATGGGAGTTTGTAATAGGAATATGTAGATAACAATACAAAAATATCATAGTGTGGTACACCACATCTTAATTACCTATGATAGTCAACATATTAGGTGAATGGTCATTAGGAGGTCATCATATGAGTGGTAGACCAGTGAATGCATCTCTCTTAGTATGAGTTGTAAAATCTACATGAAGGATGGATAGGGACAAGGTCTACTATGAAAGGTTCACATTGTACCCCAAGTGATCCATGACGAGTTAATGATAATGAGCCTACAAGACCTTGTAGAATAGTTACGGTATGTTTCTAAGTTATTCTAGTTATTTTACTCCATTGTTCATTATGCATGTTCTAGAATTATGTTATGATGAGTATCATGTAGCATGCATAAATTATAATAAATTAAATTGGTAGAAATTACTTTATTTCTTCCCTAGATGTATCTTACATTATTGACATCATGAAAATGATGGAATAATTCATTTTTCAAAAAGAATTGTGCAAAATTTTGGCTCTTATTGGGGGTTTTTGTCACACTAGAATCTTTTTAAAGAATTCATTTTATATGCAAATTTAACATTCTTGTTCCTACATATTAAAATTTCTCTTCAATACCATGATGGATTCCTATGTTTGCACTTGACTCTCATTGTCCTCTCCCATGAATGTATGCCTAGTAGGTCCACGATGTAGCCCTATGCATCTTTAACTTGTTAACTTGATTGTGTTATTTTATTAATTTTTATTCTCTTTATTTGTTTATTTTTCTATTATTTTCCTCCAACATCCATTATAGATGTAACTAATAAGGACTTGACAAAAAGATGGCCTTTGAAAGCTAGGCCTCCCACATTAGAAATATAAAAATATTAGTGAAATATTAAAAAGTTGCAAGACAATTTCCAATAGTGATATGTTGTGATGGTTAAGTTGTGTTTTTGTTCTTTCCATCAAGCTTAAAATCTCATTTGGGATGAGACACTTCATTTGTGGCCTCACTAGTTCATAGCTTTGGGTCAAAGCATTTACTCCTCTTTAAAAAAAGTTGCAAGACAATTAATTTATTGAACATTTTATAACTTGGTGTAATGTTGTAAATTATATCATCATATAATTCCATGCTCACTTAGGCTTCACTTTAGCACCATTTTTACACATCCCAGATCTAACTGATATCTCTCAGCTCAAGGTGTTAGTTTACAAGCATAGTGCATTTCCACCTCCCTAGCCTCTTTCCAACCTTTTAGGACTATATTAATGTGATTTTATAACCTAGTGTAGTGTCGTAAATTGTATCTTCTTATAATTCCATTCTCACTTAGGATTCACTTTAGTCATTTGTTTCCATGCCCCTAGTTCTAACTAATATTTCTCAACTCAAGGTATGATTTTACAAGCACAATACCTTTCTAGATCTAGCTCTAAATTAAAAAGGTGTGATTTTATAACTTGGTGTAGTGTCCTAAATTGTATCTTCATGTAATTTCATGCTCACTTAGGATTCACTTAAGTGATTTGTTTCCATGTTCCTAGATCTAACTAATATTTCTCAACTCAAGGTGTGATTTTACAAGCATAATACCTTTCTAGCTCACTAGCCTCTTTCCAACCTTCTAGGACTAGATTAGTGTGATTTTATAGCTTGGTGTAGTTTCATAAATTGTATCTTCATATAATTGCATGCTCACTTAGGCTTCACTTTTGTGCTTTATTTCCATGCCCCTAGGTCTAACTAATATTTCTCAACTCTAGGTGTGCTTTTACAAGCATAATACCTTTCTATACCTAGGACTAAATTAGGTGTGATTTTATAACTTGGTTTAGTACATAGTAAATTGTATCTTTATATAATTCCATGCTCACTTAGGCTTCACTTTAGTGCTCTATTTCCATGCCCCTAGATCTAACTAATATTTATCAACTCAATGTGTGATTTTACAAGCATAGTACATTTCTATCTCCCTAGCCTCTTTCCAACCCTCTAAGACTAGATTCTAGGGTTCCTAACACCCTAGTCTTAGTGTAAAATGGTGTTGGGCACTAGTGTGTAGCCAAAAATTACCCAATTTTTTTATATATTAAAATACTTCAAATAAGCTTATACATTACCAACCATATAATATCATGGAAATTATCCTATTAGATGTCCAAGCTTAGTAAATTATTCTAACACATTTTATAAGAAAAATAAAAGGAAGGATTAGATAAACATATCAAGTCCAAATCTGTGTGTGATAGATTAATATCAAAGAAATCACTAGGATTATGTTGTCTACCAAAATATTCCTACCATTTTGAGGGAAAATTTCAATGGCATGTTCCTCTTTGATTCCTCTTCTTAGATTTATATTTAGAGTTGATATATTAGGCCTCTAACTTCTTGTTTATGTTGATTAGTGTGCAATTTCATGTACCTTTTCACCTAATTTTTTTTGCATCTTATCCAATTACATTGAATCAATAACAAGGGGATAATTCTCTCACGTTCATTCATTCCCAACTCATACCTATCTCAATTGGTTTAGAGCTAGGAAAATTTAATTACTTCCTTAATGAAATAATTTATGGGAGTATGTTTGATCTCTAGTTAGCATGCTAAGTCCGGTGATCCCCATTTTCACCACAATTCACATGGTATACGATATATTTGAATGAGGATAATATATCTGAAATGAATTGTCCAAGTTGGCGAGTGAATTATGATAAACATTAGATAGGTGAAAATAATATGTTATTTTTATCATGTGTACACAAATTATGATTTGATTATTTAATCTTGAACTTAAAATTTGTGTGAACTGTATTGTTGTTTTAGCTCATAGATTCCTAATTACCATTTGAAATTTTCTTGTATTATTTCTCCTATTTATTGGGTGTTTGAAATATAGATCTTAATAGTGACTTTTGTAAGTATTATTATGCTACTAGAATTAATTTGGATCTCTTATTGGTGACACTCTTGTAAAGGCTTAGATCCTACAAGTCTATTGTAATCATTGGTTAATAAATAACATGGAGTTTTTTTAGGTGCAAATTTTCTCCTAGAATGGTTTTCCTCTATGTAAATAATTGTGATGTGATGTATTTCTTTAGTATTTTATCCTTTTATTTATATATGATTAGTTTCATTTTCATAGATGGTTCCTCCAATATATTAATAGACGAAGTATATTATGGGCCTTCAATTCCTATCAAGAAGAAGAGTACATGATCTTAAAGGCCAAGATTTGTAGAGAAAATGATACTTTCACAAAATAAAGAAAGAAAAGTTTAGAACAAGATTATAATTAATTGCTAAGTGTGCAATGAGTTACTTATTCATAATGTCATTTTTAATTGAATTAAATAAATTTTTTAAATTATTTTACATTGAATAAAAGTGAAAATGAATATGAATATACTTGAATCATATTACAAGTGCACACATCATACTATTTTTATTAGATAAGTAGGCATTTTGAAGATCCCCAATCCCTTGTACAAAGGGAAAAATGAGAAGTTAATCCCAATAAAACACCAAAGAAAAACAACATAACAACAAAAAAATAACAAACTTAGACACAATAGCTCTAAAGAAAACTAACCAACTTAAAATCAAGATGGCTTATAAATAATGATCCAAAGAAATTTTCTCGATCACAGTACTAGGATCCTCCTCCCTAAATCTAAGCTTCTTAGAACAAGGAGGAGACATAAAGTCAATGACACTTCCTTCTGGTGACCCCAAAGCATTATCCATCCTCGAGCACTCAAGTTTTTGAACCTCACAAAAGGTGGGAATGGGCTCCTCCTTAAACTAGCATTTGATCCTTCTTTTTCTAAATAATGTGTTAGTTCTTAGTTTTCAAGAATAAATTATGTGCATGATCCACTATATTGCAAGCTTGAAAAATAATGAAGTCTTCAAATTCGACTTGTTGCACCCACTTCCCAAATTTAGAGGAGAAGGTGAGAACCACAAGTACACAAACACTATAAAATAAAAAGCACTCATAAATAAAGTTATCTTATCAATAGCAGTATATTACCCAAGAGAATTGAAAAAACTTGTAAAAATGTTTTCATTCCAAATTTCAAGGGAAATTTAGGAAAATAAAACCAAATAGACCAGTAGATTAATTTTGAAGAATAAGACCAGTCAAACCCATACTAGGGGTCACCAAGAAGGATTCTACAACAATCCTTCTCCTAATAATCGAGCACCTCACCCAAGCACTGGACTCACCCAAAAGAGAATCATTAAAATCTATTTAGATCTACATTTCGTCAAAGCCCTAACCACCCATGCCATAAATCACAAAAATCCTAATAGACAGAGACAAAGGATAACTTCCTTCCATTTCCCATTAATATTAATAATTGACATCAATACGGGATTCATTAGTCCCTGTAGTAACCATATCAGCAACAAAAAGTGCCAAAACAAGGGTATTGAGCATCCCATCTCTCGATTCGTTTACCACAACTCTTGCATCTTCATCTTCTTCGGCCTCACCATCTTATTCCATGACGAAATTTGACCCTATTGTCTTAGACGTGCTAGTTGTACTGATAGGGCAAGTAGTAGGGTAAAATAATAGTCGCATCTACAATTGTTTCTATCACCTTCTCTGCTTTCCCTTTTTTCTTCCTCATTGTGCATACATATCATATTGTTTCTTAGGACTATATTAAATGATATTCATGTGATACTCCAAGTGAAAGGATGACCTCCATCATCTTGATCAAATTTTTATTTAGTTTAACAAACAATAATCAAATAGTAGATGTCAAACATGGTATTTGTGCATATCTTAAATACTCGTGATGATATACATTTGATGTGTTGAATTAAATAAAAAAATTAATGGTGACGGGGAATGCCTTTTTACAACTAAATTAAATCAAAATAGTATTGATGAGAAAACTTATGTTTTTGATCAAATTGCTTCTAAATTAAATCAAATCCTAAGTGATGTGGAATACTATCTTTTATAGGAAGTTTTATATGTATGCTATGTAAGACATGCACACATATTTTTAATTTTAATAATTTACCATTTAACTTATAAATTGATATTAATTTAAAATATTTTTGTTTATATTATTTGATTTTATTTTGTCAACTCTATTATAATTTTAGTAAAATTTAGACTTAATTTTTCACATAAATTTAAAATTTGTGAACATTTTAGATTTAAAAATTCACAACCAATAAATTTTTTTTTATTGAAACTTTAAGCCTCACAACCTTTTCTTTATTTTTTTTTTGAAAATTAACTCTTATTTCTAAATCATCTTGTAATTAATTTATTTAATATTTTTTGTATTAGAAATAATATTTAATCAGTTTCAGTCTATTTACCAATTTATTTTTTTACATTTGAATAGATGAATGAATAATTTAAAAAATAAAATTTTGGAATTTGTTAATTGATATTTAGTGTTCGAAAAAGCATTCTATATTAGTGTTGAGAAAAAAAGCATTCCGAATTTTTCAAAAGATCATGTTACCGTTGAATTTAAAAACATGTTTACCATTGGAGATGCTCAGTGTTTAAACAAATATTGGGTGTTGATAGCAAACTGTTTAAATTGTTAACTGTTAATGGCGAGGGAGGACTGTCAATGCAGAATTTCAATGTTAATTAATAACTGTCAATGGCGATGGCGATGGCTAGGGAGGAGATTAAAAAGGAGGAAGGGGAAAAGGATGTTTAATTTGCCTGTTATAGATGAGATTGGGCGCTGGAAATCTCATGGCTATATTGATTCTTCAAGAATGTTAACTGTAATTGGTGATTGATTTGGGCTGACTGAAATAGTATCTATCAGTGAGCATCTGCAAGAAAATCTATCAGTGAGCATCTGCAATGGATCATCATTACACTCAAATGTCTGCCGGGGTGCATTATTTGAGCTTCAAATGGATTTAACTGTGGATCCAATATCCATTTGCATTGGATTTGCTGAAAGTTTTAATGTTTTGGTTGATTGGAATTGCATATTGGTTGGTTGAGTGTTTTGGTTAATTCTTGGAGGAGTTGCTGGTCATGGGTGATGGTGGCATTGCTCTGTTTTAGTGTGGTTGCATTAATTGAGCTTCAAGAATGAGGTTTAATGGTGGATCCAGAGGTGGGGCATTTTGTATCCATTTGGATTGCATTTGCTGAAAGTTTTAACATTCTGGTTGATTGGAAATGCATGTTGAGTGGGTGTCATTTTAATATGCGATGGTAGAATTGCTGTGTTTTAATGGGTTTGCGTGTGAGTGTTCTGGGTTGAACTATGGGGAAGCCCTGAAGAAGTGCTCGTGCTTCATGGTGAATGGGCTTCGATTGTTTTTTTAATGCTCGTGCTTCAGTTGTATGTTAGTTCCAGAGGGCCCGATTGATGCCTGCTGGACTATGGAAAAGGAAGAATGCGTTGATGCCTAGCTCGACTATGGAAAAGGAAGAATGGGTTGATGGATGAGTATTTCAAGGGATAAATGGGAGAAATGCAAAATAGACAAGGGCTGGCAGCTTCAATCATATTGGCAGGTATTTATCAAATACTTATGCCCAAATTTCTTTTACAATGATGCCCAAATTTCTTTTGCAATGATTTAGTTCTGCATCCACTGTTAAATCCAAAATTTATTCGATTAGGAAGATGGGTTTATAAAAAAAGTTTCACTACATTAAGGATTTATTCTTGAAGTCGATACCATGTTTATCTGTAGAATTTCCATTAAGATTCTTGATAGGACAAGTAAATATCATTATTCAAACATATTGTAAACTTAGCTAGCTCATGCATAGTATGTCGAATAATACTTGAATATGCCCCTGCATTTGGCTTGTAGTTTACGACTTTCATTTTATCAATAAAGCTTCATAACTGAAAGATAGCTTTTGTTTTCCTTATCTGTATGGTAGTGGTATGCAATGTCCAGCATTGATCCATTTATTTCTGGTTTGGAAGTCACTAGGCAATTCGTGATTCTCTTCCTTGCCAACAATGTCATCCTAGAAATTTTTCAACTTTATTCTATCCATATCTACATGAATGCCTTGTTTTTCATCCTGCTGTTTGAAAGCATCATAATAGACGATTTTTGTATCCTTACAAAGCATTTTATACCATTCCAACTCTGCCATAGAACTTTGGTTCTTTCTCAACTCGACGTTGAGTTTCCCAGTGTTCATTTCTTGCTCATTTTTCACCTTTCATGTATGAGTGTCCTGCTTAAAAATCGAAAGTCTCAATCTCAGTGTCTAAGAGTAAGCAAAGGAAACGGCATTAAGAGGAAAGAATATGGAGAACTAAAAATATACCAGAGCTACAGAAACCAATGGTAAAATGGATCTATTAAATTCATTTCAACAAATCTTGAGGTGTAATAACTAATAAAGCGAGCCAGAGGCTTTGATAATTTAGTAATTCATTTTATCAATAAAGCCAATTCCCAGTGGAATATGGAATGTCATAGTGATAGACGCCCTTAATATATTTATGAATACCATATATATAAAAGGATACAATTGGGTAATTTGTAATGGATATTACAAAAGATCCCATATGGTAGCACTTGGCGTCCACCACTAGCACTTGTTTCACCACTAAAATCAATTTCTCCATTTTCATTACCCAACACACTGATGACTTCAAATTCCATTCTGAAACTATTTCATCTATATTCATGCTCAATTTATTTCCTCCCTCCTGTTTCTTGTTGGAAGTCATCATTAGCCCAAGTAGGTCACTACCACAGTCTTCTGAGTTTTCAATGCCAACGGTCTTCTCTCTGCAAATCAACCGATTTCTTTTTCCAAACATCATCGGTGCCAATTCTTTCTTGTAGGAAGAAATCTGTGGTGGAATTTTTTTTAACAATTTATCAAAATTCCGAGTCATAACTTTTTTTGAAGGATATTTAAATTTAAACAATCATTTTAAATATTCATTAGCGATATTGCAAATGACTTTTTCTTAGGTTTATCAGTTGCAATGAAATTCTAGTGTGTGAAGGACCAAATATACCCTTTCTCAAGAATTGTTTTTCTATTTCAAGATTATGGAGGGTTCTAAGAACCTTGGATTATTATATCAAATGTCTTTGTAGATTATAGAATTTTAGTAAACCTATAGCATTCATTCGGAATGGTTAAAGTCAACATATTCAACTCATATAGGATTGTTAACTTCGATACATTTGTGATGAATGGAAATATAAACCTATACTAAGGACAACTTTTTGCTCATTAGCCTACCAGATCATGGATTAGATCTCAGCTTTATGCTTCTATTCTGCTCCTCCTGAACCCAACATACCCCTTAACTACAGGCTGAATTGTTTATTCATCTGACATAGAAAATTATAGTTGCCTTTATTCTATGATTGAGCCCTATTCTTCCACTGATAACACTCACTGTCTAACTGCTGACAGAACAGTCACTTAGTGCTGCAGAGTCGCAGATCAAAGTGTACCTGAAAATATAATTCTGCAGACATAGGAACTGTTTACTCTCATTTCTAATAAGGAACACAAATTATTTCAATCAAATCATACTGTATATGAATTAGCTTTGTATTGGGCAATTATGTAGTGGAATTTCCTAATTAATTACGGATCAGTCAAGGCTAAATGCAAAAACAAATTCTCTCTGCTCATGACATCTAAGTGTAAGGGCACACTGTAAGAAGATGTTTAGGAGTGAGACAAATATGCCAATCGGCTAATAATGTAGATTCCAAAAACAAACTAAACTCAGCAGCTTCTCTCTTAGCTAAAAAAATTGAAGCTACCTTTCAATTTGTCCAACAGCAAGTTTCACCAGAGATCATCAAGGATACTCTATGTTATGCTTTCAATGATACTTCTAATAGCACTTCAAACCATATACCCCAACCTTTCTTTCATGATACTTAATACTCTAGCAATGTTGTTCACATGAATCCAATATCGGTTCCTTGTTGTAATACTATTCTGGAAATAGGCGTACATGATAGTGATGCTTCCCAATATTTGAGAAGGGAGTCCACAAATAGCTATTTGTGGCGCCTGCAATGATAGATTCAATCTTGAAAAGCATTCCTTGCTTATCTGGTGCTGTACTCAATCAAAATTACTCATCCGAGAAAAACACTTAAACACATACAGGGTTAGTGCTTAAGAATTTCACATGGATGAGATTTCTGCTAATGCATTTTAGTTAAGGAAAAAGAATGAAATAATGAACACAGAAACAAACTCTAGACAGATTTCATTATTCTTCTGTTTATTCAATTATTTTTATTTCCAGAACTACTTCAATTACATTGCTTATCATTTATTTTTAAGAGATTCATCTGTTACATTTCCCGAGTAAAACAAACACAAGAAGTTGCTACATATGGACTCACTTCACTCCATCTAAAATTGCAATCATCTCTGTGTGTATGATGCAAACTCAGACACAAACAATCGCAGAGACTCTCTTCATTCAAAATACAACTTAGATTGCAACAAAGAAACCAAATTACATATTCATTAAGTCTCCCTCTGCATAATCTCCCTCTATACAGTCTCGCCGTTCTACACATCTCACTTCAGTCTCCCTTTGTACCCTGTAAATTCAAGACTATGACCGGAGTTTCATGTTTTCATTGCTTTAGGGCAATTCAGGTCCTGCTCAAATCCTCTCATGGCGGTAAACAAGTTTGCTGGTATGCTTGTAATACACTCATTCTGAGACAATGAGAATGTGCGGAGACAAATAGGATGGCTCTCTGAGATGTCGTTGTCATTTATATCTTTCTTGGCCAGTAAAATCCGACACCAGACTGACTTTGAATCTTTGGAGGCTTCCTCAACAGAAAAAACATATTTATTTTCTCTTGATACCTGTATCGCCAAGTCAAGCAGCAAATCATCAATTTTACAATATTTGGTTAGATACCTGTCCTCCCATAGTTCAATCAGACATAGATCGGCAAGTTGATACAAGAAGTCCCATGCAGGAAAAAACCCTTCCCCTATCCACAAATTTATAATATACTCACAATCTACCTCCCTAACCTCAGAAAAGAAAGAAAGATAAGCAAAGCAAGTTTGAGAAGTGCAGGCAAGGAATCATAATTCAATGTGAGAATAGCCATGACCGGATCAAAATCAGTAGCAGCAACCTCTTTAAGCTGATCGATCTTGGACTCCCAATCACTTGGCATTCTGGTCTTTGTCAGAGATGCGGCTATCATTTTGATAGCCAGGGGTCGATTTTTACATTGCCTTGCAATCTTGTGATCCACCTCTTCCAGATCTTCTAAATGTGTAAAAATAAAACAACTTCCAACTGTTATCATCAGACAAATATTGCATCTCATAAATTTTAGCATTCAAATCTGCGCAAACCTCCCTGCTTCTTGTGGTAACCACAATTTTGCATAGGCTATTGTTTCCAGTTGGGAGGACAAGTCTGACTAACAAATCATCTTCTCCGCTAGCTCTGCACACATCATCTAACACCACAAGGCACCTCTTTCCTTGAACCCGTTCATGAATCAACTGAGCTAATACCTGCTCACTCACTTCACTACCCATAATCTGCTCATTTAAATCTTTATCTCACACACTCCGGTACCTCCTCAATATTTGTACCCTGTAAATTCAAGACTTTGAGGTGTTTCATCTTTCCAATGCTTTCAGGCAATTTAATCTCATAACTATGCAGTCCCCTGAAGAATTAAAGCCTTAGGCATTTTTCTTAACTCCATTTCTTGGCCGTTGGCTCTTCCTTGTCGGTGCCATTCATCGACGAACCCTCAATGCCTAATGGTTCCAAGACAGAAACGTTACAAAATGGCGCAGATGCACTTGTTTGGAGATTTCTAAAGCCTTCTCTACAAATCTTGTGTCTGCATATCCAGCAATCGTGGCAACATTTCTTTTAGGCATTCTATCAAACAGTTACGTGCCTGTCTATATTTCCACATTTGCAAACGTATCCAACATGGCATTGCCGATTGCTTTAGTTTGCAAGTTTTTAAAGCGTTTTAATAAATCCATTTTGTACATAGCCCGCAGTCATGGATTTCTATGAGACCTCATTTCGTTCAGGCATTCTGTCAAACAGTTCACCAGACTTACAATGCTTCCACATTTGGCATACATGTCTACGGTTGCCAAATTTGAACAGAAGTCAAGGAAGACAGATCTCCAGTTGATATCGGAAGGCTTGTCAATGTACCGTGGATCTCAGTTAGCCAATGTTAACCAACAATGGAGCTTGTCAATGCAACGTGACGAGACAACTCTTCCGAAAGCCAGCAATACTCGATATCCAAATACTGTATCTTAGTTATATTTTCTAGAATGTCCAACCCTAACTTGAACTCCTTAAAAGAGACCGGCAAACTTTTCAATTTACGACAATTTTGCAACTCAAGATGCCTCAGGTTTCTCAAATGCCATATAACTGCAAGTGCTCCAGCGATTGAAGAAAACAAAATTCTTCAGTAGATTTTTCATCTTGTTCTCATTTATCACAGCTATCTTTTTCAAATGCCCGAGACATCCTATTGACTTTGGAAACCCTTGGAATTCTGAGCACCTACGAATAACCAACTCCCTTAACTGCACATGAAACTGCAAAACATTCTCAATGAGATTGACTGAAACTAAACATTAATAAAAATATGGAAGAAAATCTTCAAAATGTAGTTTATTAAAAGAAGATACTTACATTGCTGGCACTCTTCCATAATTCTTTTAAATAATATTTCCAATGATACTCATTTCCGTAGAGTTTTAAGACCCTCAAGTTTTTGAATGAACCTAATGATCGAAGATTTCTCAGCCCAATGCCATCCGAGTGAAGCTGTCTTGATAAATCACCAATTACTTGATTATAATATAATCAATTTTCTTTAATATGAAAAATGTTTAATCCAAGCTATAGGGTCCTCTATTTGTGTTAACTATGAGATTTCCATCGTGAGAACATTGAGGAAACTCCTCAATCTCGTTTGTGGATCCAATTTATATGTGTAACAGGTCTAGACTGGATGTCAGTTTTGGAGCCGACCTTCATTGGTGCGACTTGAAGTGTGACATGATTTTCCTTGCCGACAGTTGCCTTGGTGAAATAAATATTGTGCAACGGACTTGAAAGCGGGATTCTTTTAAGGGCCGACGACTTGCATTGGCGATAACAATTGATGGCGTTAATTATGGTAACGGTCATCTACACGTTTCAGCATATGTTGATGCGGAACTAGCCGTTATGCATTAATTTGGTGTTATGCGGATTTGGGTCAGGACCTATATTCCCGCCGTGCATTGCCCAAGGGGCAAGTTCACTATAAAGGTAGAGCGACATGCTCATTTCGGTATCAAGGAGCGTTGAGCAGCAGAGTGCGAATTCGGAGCGACAAGGAGCAGAGCAAGGAGCAGAGATCTGCGAATTGCATTGCAGTGATCTTGAAGTTCTGTAAGGCATTGTATTCTGTTGTAGCATTGTAATAAGCAAATCGGCTAAGTGTTATTAGCTGAATGCATTCTTTTAGAGGCGATCTGTGTTTATGAACGCAGTTCAAACTGGCTTTGTAATCTTGGTGATTGATAAAGTAATTATGAGGAATCGCCTCGCCAAAATATATTGCACTGTCTTGAATCTGTATTGTTATGCTTCTTTGCTTTCATTGCATTGTTTGGGATGGATCAGATCTAATTTATGGTGTAGGCATAGTCTGGATTTCTGACAAGCTTAGCTTCATTGGCTACTGACTTGGACGAATTGCCAGTGCCGCACGGGTTCTTCCCAAAGCCCGTGACAGTTGGTATCAGAGCAAAGGTTTTGCTTAGATCTGATTGGGAAGCAACATGGCAGATGCTGACAGTCAACTTGATGGAGATCAGGTGCAAGGTCAGGAACAAGGCCGTGTCAACCGCAATCTGAAACATAAGGATTGGTTGCAGGAACATGAATATCGTCTAGAGGCATTGGAAGATGCTGGTATAGATGAAAGGGTGACTGAGGAATTGACAAAGCTGAGTGAACAGCTTGAGACACTGCGTGAGGAAATGAAGTTCCTTAAAGAAGGTCAGTAGCTTCATCATGCTCTTCTGTGTGGAGGTCAAGGGACCAAGCCGGCACAGATCTCTACCTATGATGGAGATCGTGACGACAAGGTGTTGGATAACTTCTTCTGGGATGTGGAAGAATTCTTGTCGGCAGCACCAGATCTGAGCGAAGATGCACAAGTCAAGAAGGTCACCTCTTACTTCACTGGAAGTGCAAAACTGTGGTGGCGTACTCATTTGTCAGATGAGCGAGCAGGCAAGCCTGTCAGACCGATCAAGTCATGGGTCGAATTGAAGGCTGCACTGGAAGATCAGTTTAAGCCTGGCAACTCGGATTGGGTTGTGAGGGCACGTTTTGATGAACTGAAACATACTGGGAAGATTCGTGATTATGTTCGTGCATTTCAGAGTCTGGATCTGGAGTGTGACAAACTGAGCGACTTCGACAGACTGTATTTGTTCATGCGGAATCTTCAGCCTTGGGCCGCTGAAGAATTGTGGAGGCGCAAGGTGCAGTCTCTGCCCGAAGCTATTGCCGCGGCAGATGGGTTGCTCGATTACAAGGGCAACGTTGCTAAGGGGTTTGGAGGAGCCAAATCCGATTTTGACAAGAAGAGGCATTTTCGGCGCAATGATAAGAAGAATGTTCCAACTCAAAGCGGAGATCAGAAAGGGAAGAAGCCTAAGGTGAATGGTGGAAACCCTTCCAAGAAAAAAGAACAAGTTCCGACAGAGAAGAAAAGAGATCGGAATTGCTTCATTTGTGGGCATCCAGATCACTGGGCTCGTGAATGTCCAGAACGAGCTAGGGTCAGTGCATTGTTGGGTGATGAAAAGAAGATGCCGGAAATGGGAGGTTTGAGGCTTCTTAATTCATTGCACGATTTGGTGAACCCACAGAACACCAATCGTCATGAGTTGTGTTATGTTGAGGTCTTCTTTGGAGGGCAGAAGGTCATCGCGATGGTGGATTCCGGAGCGACACACAACTACATTTCAGCGCACCGTGCAAAGGTTCTTGGACTTGCAATGGTGGAGACTGAGGTTTGTTTTAAGGCTGTCACTGCACCTGCACAGAAAGTAGCTGGTGACATCCGTAGTGCCACAGTGCGGATTGGTCCTTGGCAGGGCGCAGTTGATCTTGTTGCAATTGAGATGACAGACTTTGATCTGATTCTTGGGCAAGACTTCATTAGACAGGCAGCCGTGGCAGTGATTCCACACTTGAGCTGTATCTTGGTGTTAGATCCAGCAAAGGCTTGTATGATCCCAACAATTCGGTGCAAAGATTCAGAAAGAGTGCTTAGTGCATTAAGTATGAAAAGAGCAAGTAGGAATGGGCGTGGTGACATGTATCTTGCTGCATTGCTTGGCGGCTGGGATGAAGGAGAATCTTCTGAGTCTTCTGATACTTCAGCAGTGCAAGATGTGCTTGATGCAAATGCAGATCTGATGCCAGAGAACCTACCTGCAGAGCTACCGCCATGGAGGCATGTGGATCATAAAATTGAGTTGGAGAAGGGAGCAAGACCACCGGCAAGAGCTCCATATCGCCTTTCAGGGCCAGAGATGGCCGAGTTGAAGAAGCAACTGGCAGAGTTAATGAATGCTGGATTCTTGAGGCCATCCCGTTCTCCATATGCAGCCCCAGTCCTGTTCCAGAGGAAGAAGGAAGGGACGTTGCAACTTTGTTGCGACTTCAGAGCTTTGAACAAGCTTACAATAAAGAATAAGTACCCATTGCCCCTCATTGCAGATAGTTTTGACAGATTGGTGGATGCAAGGGTGTTCAGCAAGTTAGATCTGCGTCATGGGTATTATCAGATCCGGATTGCTCCTGGAGATGAGGAGAAGATGGCGATCACCACTAGGTATGGAAGCTTTGAATTTCTGGTCATGCCGTTTGGCTTGACAAATGCTCCTGCTACTTTCAGTACATTGATGAATGATGTATTTAGGCCACTGTTAGATAGTTGCGTAGTGGTGTATCTTGATGATATATTGGTGTATAGTAAGAGTTTGGATGAACATAAGAGACATTTAGGTGAAGTGTTCAGCTTGCTGAAGATGCACAAGCTCTTTGTGAAAAAGGAGAAGTGTGTCTTTGCCGCAGAGGAAGTGCCTTTCTTGGGTCATTTTGTGGGTCATGGTCAGATTCGTCCGGATCCGGAGAAATTGGTTGCGATCCATGACTGGGAGCCCTTAAGGAATGTGCATGAAGTCAGGCAGTTTCTTGGGTTGGCTAACTACTACCGCAAGTTTGTGGAAGGCTACTCAAAGATTGCTGGGCCACTCACGGATCTGTTGAAGAAGGATCGTGCCTGGAAGTGGACAGTGAAACAGCAAGATGCCTTTGATCTGTTGAAGGCAAGACTTATGGAAGAGCCAGTACTTTCCTTGCCAAAGTATGGTGAACCGTTTGAGGTCCAAACCGATGCATCAGATTATGCAATTGGAGGTGTGCTCATGCAAAATGGTCATCCCATTGCATATGAATCCAGAAAACTCAATGACAGAGAAAAGAACTATCCGGCCCACGAAAAGGAAATGACTGCTATTATACATTGCTTGAGGACTTGGAGGCACTATTTGCTGGGTGTGCCGTTTGTTGTGAAGACTGACAACATCAGTTCGACTTACTTCAAGACACAATCGAAACTGACTCATAAGCAGGCAAGATGGCAAGAATACTTGGCAGAATTTGATTTCGAGTTGATTTACAACCCTGGACGTTGTAATGTGGTCGCGGATGCATTGAGTAGAAAAGCACAGCTTGGTGCATTGCAGACTTTGGGGGACAGCCAAGTTGCATTGGCCGAGCACATGACAGACATAATTAGAGAAGGTCTTGAGAATGACTCTCAGGCATGGCAGATTGTTCTTCAAGTCAGAGCTGGCAGGACAAGAAGATTTTCAATGCAAGACGGCCTCTTGTATTATTCTGGCAATCGTGTCTACCTTCCTAGATGGAGAGAGCTTAGAAAGGAAGTTCTGAGCGAGTGTCATGATTCGATCTGGGCGGGTCATCCTGGACAGAAGAGAACTTTGGCATTGTTGGAGCGTGGCTTTTATTGGCCTAACATGCGTGAAGATGTGGATCGTTATGTAAGAACTTGTCTTACTTGTCAACAAGATAAGTCAGTACGATTGCAACCAGCTGGGTTGTTGCAGCCTCTTCCTGTGCCAGTGCGACCCTGGGCTAGTGTAAGTATGGATTTCATTACACAGCTACCTAATGTAGATGGATTCACTAGTATTATGGTAATTGTTGATAGGTTCAGCAAATATGCATTGTTTGTCCCTTGTAAGCAACCTTGTACAGCTGAAGATGCAGCTGAGTTATTTTTCAAGAATGTGGTGAAAGCTTGGGGCATACCCTTGAGCATTGTTAGTGACAGAGATCCGAGGTTTACCTCAAATTTTTGGCAAGAGCTGTTCAAGTTGGTGGGCACCAGGATCTTGATGAGTTCAGGATATCATCCGCAGACGGATGGACAAACAGAAAGAATCAATGCAGTGTTGGAGGATTACTTGCGTCACTTTGTGACATCAGATCAACGCAATTGGCCCAGATTGCTTGATGCGACACAGTTTTCCTATAATTTGCAAAAGAGTGAATCATCTAAATACAGTCCTTTTGAGTTGGCTACTGGGCAGCAGCCCCTCACTCCCCACACAGTGATGAAAGGATATCAGAATGCAGATGTTAGTGCTGCAGAATTGTTGCAGACTTGGAACGAACGCGTGGACTTGGCAAGGCATCATTTGATGAAAGCAACGGATCGAATGAAGCAGTTTGCTGACATGAACCGAAGGAAACTGGAGTTCAGTGTTGGTGACAAAGTTTTGTTGCGCATGGATCCGATCCAGTTCAAGGTGCCCAAAGGTTTGAGCACATCACTGGTAAGAAGATTTGATGGGCCATTTGAAGTGGTACAGAAAATCAGTCCTGTTGCATACAAAATTAATTTGCCTTTGCACTTGGGAGTGCATCCTATTTTCCATGTGTCTCAGCTAAGACCTCACCATCCTGATGAGGAAGACTTAGTGAGAAACATACCTGAAAGGGGTCCGGCGAATGTCATTGATAATCCTAGCCACAGAGTTAGTGAAGTACTTGCAATGCGAGTCAAAGGACATGGAAAGAAAGTCTTTCGTGAATTCTTGGTGGTTTTCGAAGGGCATCCTCGTGAGACTGCTACATGGCAGCGTGGTGAAACATTGTGGCGCGATGAGCAAAAGAGCATGGAGTTCCTTGAGGCGAGGAACTCATCCCAGCATAAGTGAAGTCTAAGGACTTTGCCTCCCGAGCATCTTGGATCGGATGTGTAGGCGTCGAGGGCGTCGCCACTAGTTTAGTGGGGGAGGATGTAACAGGTCTAGACTGGATGTCAGTTTTGGAGCCGACCTTCATTGGTGCGACTTGAAGTGTGACATGATTTTCCTTGCCGACAGTTGCCTTGGTGAAATAAATATTGTGCAACGGACTTGAAAGCGGGATTCTTTTAAGGGCCGACGACTTGCATTGGCGATAACAATTGATGGCGTTAATTATGGTAACGGTCATCTACACGTTTCAACATATGTTGATGCGGAACTAGCCGTTATGCATTAATTTGGTGTTATGCGGATTTGGGTCAGGACCTATATTCCCGCCATGCATTGCCCAAGGGGCAAGTTCACTATAAAGGTAGAGCGACATGCTCATTTCGGTATCAAGGAGCATTGAGCAGTAGAGTGCGAATTCGGAGCGACAAGGAGCAGAGATTTGCGAATTGCATTGCAGTGATCTTGAAGTTCTGTAAGGCATTGTATTCTGTTGTAGCATTGTAATAAGAAAATCGGCTAAGTGTTATTAGCTGAATGCATTCTTTTAGAGGCGATCTGTGTTTATGAACGCAGTTCGAACTGGCTTTGTAATCTTGGTGATTGATAAAGTAATTCTGAGGAATCGCCTCGCCAAAATATATTGCACTGTCTTGAATCTGTATTGTTATGCTTCTTTGCTTTCATTGCATTGTTTGGGATGGATTAGATCTAATTTATGGTGTAGGCGTAGTCTGGATTTCTGACAAGCTTAGCTTCATTGGCTACTGACTTGGACGAATTGCCAGTGCCGCACGGGTTCTTCCCAAAGCCCGTGACAATATGGTCCTTATTCTTCGAATAGCAATTCCCTTTTGAATATAAAAAAAATTGAAACTATTTTTTTATGGAAACTCTAAAATTCATGAAAATAAGAATCGAAGGAGACAAAGAAAAGTAGTAATTTTCCATGTACTACATTATCAACATTAATAACTTTTGGGGGACCACATGAGGTAGGATATCTGACAATTTGCAATTTCCCTTGTGGTAGGGTATTTGACAATTTGCAATTTCCCTTTCCAAATCACATGGTCATGCATTCTTATATAGATATCAATGCTTACGTCTTCATCTTTTCCCAATCATAAATCAGGGCTCTCATTTTTTACATTCATTACCAACTACTACTTTTTCAAATTCATTTGACATTTCCAAATGCAATTGCCAACTTTTTCATCATCTTGAATATCAAATATACTCAACTACAATTTCTATAAAATATACTCAACTACAATTTCTATACTATGTTTGTGCCGTGATTCCCTTGGCTTTTCCATTAATCAAACAAGAAATTTTAAGCTTGTGCTTGAAAAGTTAATTCTGAAATAAACTCAGCTGCAATCAATCAAATATTTAATTTTAAGTTTCTTGGTGCTTGCAAAGTTAAAAATCATTTGTAGTTGTAGTGAAACAAGTTTTTACTATTTTTTAAGTTATAAATCAAATATGCATATTCATAAATACCTTCAACTTGCTCCTAGTATGACTTATTTGCTAAAATCCGTCAATTTTTTTTTGAGGCCATTGGCATTTTCTATCAGTATATTTATGAATATTTTAGAATCAATTTAATTGATTGGAAATATCTTTGAGTTTTTACATTCACTTATGTTAATATTTAAATTTTAACATAATTTTTGTATACATTTAAAAAGTACATTTGAAGAAATTAAGCGTGAAACATACTAACTATATGTGAAATGTGTTTTAACTTTGATAATCACTTTATTTTCTTTTATAAATCATATGGGAAATGTGTATGTAAATTTAATTTTTTATATTTCACTTTATATTAAGAATGTATTCATTTTAAAATTCAGCTATCTTGTATGTTTGGATTTTGACATTCACATTTTTTTATTATACCCACATGTTTTAAGTATTTTGCTTTTTATAGTGGTTGAAGTAATTTTTGGCAAAACCATTTCAAATTAAGCATGCTTTCATTTTCTGTATTTTTGTATATTTAACCTTTAATATTTACTTTGACATGTGCATATTTTTTAACTTTCACATTCAGTTTGTGTGAAGAGTGTAGTAACTTTGACAATAACTTATGATGTATGTTTCAACTATAGTGTGAAGTGTGTTGGAACTTTGGATTCACTTTGTGTGCTTTTGTAGTTTGACATTATTGAATTTAGAATTTATGCAGGTGTGTGTTATAACTATTTTTTGTGAAACATGTTTATATTTGATATGTTTGAATAAATTTGCATGTTTGTTTCATATGTGGTTAAACCATGGGATGAGCTCATATTTTTGTGTGAAATATGTTGTAACTTTGAAACTAATTTTATATGAGTTTTGTTTCTATATTTGAAAGTTAATTTTTTTATTTACTTTGTGTATTTTTGAGCTATCACATGATCACCTTGTATGGTGTATGTTCTAAATTTTTCATGTTAGCAAAGTCCACGTGTTTTTTATCTATGTGGCATTTTAAAGGCAATTTTATGCAGTGTTTGTATTTCAACTAACTTTGGAATTCACTTTGTGTTCAATATGTCTTTGAATTAACTTTGAATTTCATATTATGTGGCAGTGTGTATTTCAATTTCCAACATGTTTCAATGCTTGAAATGGTAGAAAGAACATTGATATTTATTTTAATATCATATTATGTGGCATGTAATAATGTCAATTTTGTGTGGATGAATGCATATATGCATGTCTCTAATTACATTCATTGTGTTTATGTTTAAAAGTTAACTTAATGTGGTGTTTATTTTTCAACTAAGCTTTAAATTCACTCTGTGATATGTGTGTATGGAAGTAAATTTGACATTCCATTGAGGTTTCTTTGGATACATGAGTGGTGTTTGTAATTTAGCACATTTTATAACTTGTGCATATATTTTATGAGGGTGTATATATTTTGACAAGTTTTAAACTAGTGTTTATTTTTGTGTTGTGCTCATGTGAAGCATGTTTAGAATTGTGTTGGAACATTATTTGAAATATTTTTGTTTTTAAAATAATTTAGTATTTATACATGTTCAAATTTGAACTTTTCTATTTCAGTTTATTATGTGTTTAAATTTATGTGGAGTGTGTTCTTTTTTAATTTGAAAATACTTTATGTTCAATGTGTACATGTGTTAATGGGCATACTTTTTTTATTTTTAAAATTTATTATTCACATTATGTGTTCAAATAATTTTTTCATTTCAATTATTATGTGTTCTCAAGTGCGTACATTTTTGTTTTTAAAATAATTTAAGATTCTATGTGCAAATTTGTATAGATATGTATAGATATTTATAAATGTACATAATATTTATAAATATGTGTAAATGTGTATGAGTATTTATAAATGTGAGCAAATGTGCATAAATAAATATGTATAGATGTGTATAAATGTATATAAATATTTATAAAAATTTGTATGAGTGTTTATAAATATTTAACAAAATATATAAATGTGTATAGATATTTATAAATGTGTATAAATGTATATTGATATTTTGTAAATTTTTATAAATATATATACACATTTTTATTACGCCGAGAGGTGTACCTATATAATGGGAGCACAAATGGGATGAAATAATAGGAAGACAAATGACAAGACTGAAATAATAGGACCTAAAAAATAGGGAAATAGGGGCGCTACATGGATGAAAAATAAGTTAAATTTTTTTTAAAAAATAAATAATTTAGGGTATTTTATATTTTTTTGTGGAATTTGGAGAGGCAAGGGAATTAGAAACGCTCTTAGATTATAAACGAGTGTCTCCTCATTTCATTTGTAGGAAGCTCATTTCCAGAGCCAACAACCAACCAAAGGTGATATTTTTATTTTGTATTTAATAATTTGATTTTTTTTATATGGTTTTAGTTTTAATTTTAGATTTAAATTTAATTTTAGTTTTAGTTTTAGATTTAGAATTAGAATTAGATTTAGAGTTAGTTTTAATTTTAGTTAGATTTAGATTTATATTTATCTTAGATTTAGAGTTTGATCATTATTTCATTTAATATTTAAATTTAAATTTAAATGTGGAGGACAATGCCACCATATTGATTTAGATTTAGATTATTTAGATTATTCATTTAGAATGGTTTAAAATGGTGAAAATTTTGAAAAATCTTTCTTCTTCCTTAATTAGAATTGAAAAATCTTTAAGATTTAGTTTTAATATTTAATATTTAGATTTAGATTTATATTTAAATTTAAATATGGAGGGCAATGCTGCCACATTGCTTTAGATTTAGATTTTTCATTTGCAATGGTTTAAAATGGTGAAAAATATTTCTTCTTCCTTATTTAAAATTGGAAAATCTTTAAGATTTAGTTTTAATACTTTATTTTATATAGCTTTTATTTTTAACATTTAATTTCTATAGTTAAAACTATTAAATTAAATAAATAAGTTACAAAACTATAAATTTAAATAAATCATAAATTCTAATGCCAACGTAGAAAATAATAGCTCGTTGAAATAATAGGAAGCCAAATGGCCAGACTGAAATAATGAGGCTTGATATAATATGACCTAAAAAATTAGGGGCGCCACATGGATGAAGAATAAGTTAAAAAATTACAAAAATTAGAGTGTTTTTTTTCGTGGAATTTGAAGAGGCAAAGGAATTAGAAAAGGCGCCTTTGGGGAACATGAAGAGATGCTCTATGATTATAAAAGAGTGTCTCCTCATTTCATTTGTAGGAAGCCCATTTCAAGAGAAAGCAACAAACCAAATATCAAGGTGATATTTTTATTTTATATTTAATAAATTTTTTATATATAGTTTTAGTTTTAGATCTAGATTCAGTTTTACATTTAGAATTAGATTTAGATTTAGTTTTAGTTTTACATTTAGATTTAGTTTGAGTTTGAGTTAGATTTATTATTTCATTTAATATATAGTTTTAATATTTAGATTTAAATATAAATATGGAGGGCGATGCCGCCATATTGGTTTAGATTTAGATTATTTATTTAGAATGGTCTAAACTGGTGAAAAATCTTTCTTCTTCCTTAATTAAAATTAGAAAATCTTTAAGATTTAGTTTTAATGCTTTAAGATTTTAAATTTAAATATGGAGGGAAATACCGTCATATTGCTTTAGATTTAGATTATTTAGATTATTCATTTGCAATGGTTTAAAATGGTGAAAAATCTTTCTTCTTCCTTATTTAAAATTGGAAAATCTTTAAGATCTAGTTTTAATACTTTAGTTTATATAGTTTATATATTTAACATTTAATTTCTACTATTATATTTGGTTTTTAATGTTTGATGAAAAAAATGGAGGGTTATGTTTTCATATTATTTAATTTATTAAATTTGATAATTAGTATCAAAATCCTATATATATTTTGTGCAAAGAGTATTTATGATTTAATCTATAATTCATTTCTTTGGATTACCGAGAGAAGAAGGGGTTGCATTCTTGCATTTAGCAAACACAAGGCTGAATTAAGCAAACTCTATTTGCAAAAATCCTTCAAGGGCCGACAGTGCTCGGTGACCATAACTTTCTACAATCTTTCGGAGACCGAGGGAACTCGGTAAACACCAACAATCCTTTACCTTCGATAACCGACTGAACTCAGTAAACACTAAATTTTCTTTGATGACCGACTGAACTCGGTAAACACTGAATTTCCTTTGACGACCGACTGAACTCAGTAAACACTGAATTTCCTTTGATGACTGACTGAACTCGGTAAATGCTAAATTTCCTTTGATAACCGAGTGAACTCGGTAGACACTGATTTTCTTTGATAACCGACTGGACTCGGTAGTCACTGATCTTCCTGTCTGGCGGACCGACTGAGCTCGGTAGGAACTGATTGCTGCGGACTATGACATTGTGTGACATCAAAGACAATACATAATTTGAGTAGCAATTTCCTTCAGATAATTGTTTCCAACAATCTCCCTCTTTGGCATTGATGGCAACACAATATGTCATAGCATAAGAAATTTGAAAGAATTAGCTCGGTTCAGATTCAAATCTCCCTCTGTCAGCAAACTTCCTTTATCCTGAAAAATCTTCCTTCTGACTATTGAAAATTTCTTGAAGTAATAGCAAAGACATAGCTCATAGCAAACACTCCCTCTTTGACAACACATGCCAAAGACAATTCACATATTACCAGTATAAATTAATGTACCTCAAGTACTGATTCATATGCAATGATTCCTTGAATATGCTGCATCAACTGGTTGATTTTCAATCATGTTCTGGTTGATGCATCACTAAAACTATATTTAGTGAGCCTCGGATAGGGGAATGACCCCTAACTTACCTCTTAGATACACAAATGCATCCTTAGGTAATGGTTTGGTAAAAATGTCTGCAATCTGTTCTTTTGTATGAATATATTCTAATCTGATTTCCTTATCCTACACCAGTTCTCTGACAAAGTGGTATTTAATAGCAATGTGCTTGGTTTTGGAATGCATCACTGGATTCTTCGAAATGTTTATTGCACTGGTATTGTCACAAAATATAACAACTGGTTCTTTGATTTCAACCTTCATACCTTCTAATAACTGTTTAAACCAAACAATATTTGAACAGTTTACTGCAGCAGCAACATATTCTACTTCAGCTGTGGATTGAGATGTGCAATTTTGATTTTTACTAGTCCAGGATACCAGTCTTTTTCCAAGAAAAAATGCTCCACCACTTGTGCTTTTTCTGTCATCAATGTTCCCTGCCCAATCAGCATCAGTAAACACTTTTAAGTCTAGATTGCCTCCAAATTTATACCACAAACCATATTCTTCAGTTCCTCTTAAGTATCTTAAGATTCTTTTGATTGCCATCATATGATTTTCCTTAGGTTTTGCTGAGAATCTAGCTACTATACCGACTGCTAAGGCAATATCAGGTCTTGTATGTACTACATACTGTAATTTTCCAATCATAGATCGGTATAGGGTCTGATCAACTTCTTTAGAATCATCATTTTTGGTAAGTTTCAGTCCAGTACACATGGGTGTACCAACTGGTTTTGAATCTTCCATACCAAACTTCTTAAGTATTTCCTTAATGTATTTGGATTGAGTAATGTATATACCATTCTTGCTTTGCTGAATTTGAAGACCAACAAAGAATTTTATTAAACCAAATATAGACATTTCAAATTCTTTGTTCATTTGCTCTGAAAATTCTTTGCACTGATCCTCATTCCCTGTAAATATAGTATCATCTACAAATATTTCTGCCAATACAATTTTGTCATTCAGTCCTTCTTTAATATACAGATTGCTGTTATCATTGGCTCTTTTGAAATTAATCTGAATCAAATAGTTATGGAGTCTTTCATACCATGCTCTAGGAGCTTGTTTCAAACCATACAATGCTTTGTGTAACTTGCAGACCATGTCCTTTTTATCTGGATCAACAAAACCTTCAGGTTGTTCAATGTAGACTTCTTCATCAAGAATTCCATTGAGAAATGCAGATTTTATATCCATCTGATATACCTTAAATCCTTTGTGTGCTGCATAAGCAAGTAGAGTTCTTACACCTTCTAATCTTGCAACAGGAGAAAAAGTTTCTCCATAATCTATACCTTCTTCTTGAGAATAACCTTTACATACCAGTCTAGCTTTGTTTCTAGATACTTGACCATCTTCATTCAGCTTATTCTTGAATACCCATTTTGTTCCAATTAAATTCTTATCTTTAGGTCTAGGTACAAGAGTCCATGTTTTGTTCTTTTGTATTTGTTCTAATTCTTCATTCATTGCTTCAATCCAACTTTCATTTTCCAATGCATCTTTGATATTTCTAGGTTCAAAGTCAGTAAGCAAACATGTACCTTTTAGCTTGCTTCTTGTCATAGTACCATCTGATTTGTTTCCAATAATTTGATCTGGTGTATGATGTCTTCTGACATATTTGGCTAATATAGGTTCCTTGCTTTTTGAATGATTCATGCTGTTGTCCTCTAGGATCTCTTCTTCAGGTTGCTCGGGCTCGGTAGATATTTGCTCGGTAACTTCAGGCTGAGACTCGGTCTGAATTTCTTCCTGTGACTCGGTTTGAACTTCTTCCTATGACTCAGTTTGTGACTCAGTAACTATGCTCGGCTCGGTAGATATAGTTTCCTTATTGATAGTTGTGTCTGCCAATGTTTCAGGTTCAATGTAAACGAATCTTCTGTAGTTCTCAGGTTCCTTTTTGCTTTCTTCTTCAGTCTTTTCTGCAAACTCATCAAATTTTACATGTATACTTTCTATGACTTTGTGAGTAGATAAGTTCAGACATTTGTATGCCTTGCTTTTGCTAGAATATCCTAGGAATATTCCTTCATCACTTTTCACATCAAATTTATTTCTTTTGGATTCTTTTAAGATATAACACTTGCTACCAAATATTTTCATGTAACTTACATTGGGTTTATAGCCATACCATAATTCATAAGGAGTTTTGAATGTGTCTTTCTTCAATTGTACTCAGTTCAAGGTATGAACTGTAGTGCTGATAGCTTCCTTCCAGTACTTTATAGTGATGTTCTTTTCTATCATTAGAGTCCTTGCACAATCCATAATAGATCTATTTCTTCTTTCTGCTATTCCATTCTGCTCAGGAGTTCTAGGAGTTGATACCTGTCTTTTGATTCCTCTTTCAATGCAAAAGTTGTTAAAATCATGGGAGATGAATTCACCACCTCTGTCTGATCTTAAGCATTTCAATCTTTTCCCTGTTTCCTTTTCCACTCTTGCTAAGTACCATTTGAACTTTTCAAATGCTTCTGATTTTTCTCTTAAATACATAACAGTCATCATTCTAGAATAATCATCAACGAAGAGAATAAATAATTTATCTCCAATATAGCTTTGTATTCCAATAGGTCCACATAAATCAGTATGCACAATTTCCAAAATTTCTTTAGACTGATAGTTCTTACTCTTGAAACTAGTTTTACTCATTTTGCCAATCTGACAATTCTTACATAGACCAGTATCAGGTTTCTTCAAAGTAGGAATGCCTCTTACCTTCTTGAATTTGCTTATTTTTATCATGTTATCAAAATTCACATGACATAACCTTTTGTGCCATAGCCAACTTTCTTCAATTTGAGCAATAAAGCATGAATATTCACTGAGATCAAGATAAAATAAGTTACCTTTTGTTTGTTTGCCTGATCCAATGAGTTTTCCTTTTTCATCCAGCAGTCTTGCTTGACCATTCATGAATTCAACCTTGAAACCAGTGTTGATTAGCTGTGCTACACTTAGAAGATTATGTTTCAGTCCTTCAACCCAATAAGCATTATCACATATGAGTTCTTTGGTTAATGAGATTCTTCCTTTTCCTTTTATACAACAAGGTTCATTGTTTCCAAATCTTACATTACCACTATCACAGTCTTCTAGATATTCAAATTTTGTCTTGTCACCAGTCATGTGGTGTGAACATCCACTATCTATTATCCATATATCATCTTTGCTTATATGAGAAATAAGTGCCATCTTATCTTCATCATCATCAGATTCATCTTTTATAGCAATAAAGACAATTTCTTCTTCACTATCATCAGAATCTTTAGCCATAAAACATGTTTTCTTACCTTTATCCTTGAATGATTTGAAATTCTTTTTGCCATAGTACTTGTGACTTCTCTTCTCTTCCTTGACTTGCTTGTTTGGGCACCTAGCTGCAATATGTCCAATTTCTTCACATGAAAAATAGATTAAAGGAGTTTTACC
Organism: Chamaecyparis obtusa; assembly: GCA_027943335.1. Lineage (NCBI taxonomy): Eukaryota > Viridiplantae > Streptophyta > Pinopsida > Cupressales > Cupressaceae > Chamaecyparis > Chamaecyparis obtusa. The sequence goes on from BSBK01008535.1 coordinate 64,318, forward strand.
TTTATATTTACCTTTCCCTCTAGAGTACTTCTTTGCAAGTAATGCTTCTACAATTTCAAGATCACTATCAGAACTTTCTTCTGATACTTCTTCACTTTCTGACTGAACTTCTTTAATTTTCTTGTTCTTCTTTAGTGAAACCTTGGCCTCAAATGCTGATTCAATATTTTTGGAACTAGGAACATAGTTGTCATAGTTGTCTAATTCAAAGGCTGTCAATCTTCCAACTAAAGCATCCAAAGTTATATTGTGGTTTGTTTCACATCTTCTTTCTTGAATAGCTGATACTCTTATTGCATAGATAGGGAGTAATGTTCTAAGTACCTTACTTATCACAGTTTCATCTGAGATTGTTCCTCTAGAAGCTCTAATTGCACTTACACTTGCTTTGATTCTTTCAATATATTTTGCAATGTTTTCATCTTCCTTCATATTCATCTTGTCAAACTGTCCTCTTAGGCTTTCTGCTTTGGCTCTTTTCACATTTGCATCACCACCATATATTTTCTTCAGTGCCATCCACATTTCATATGTAGTAGTGCATTCTTTAATATCATCAAATTCTTCATAGCTGAGAGCAGATGCAATGTCTATCATCATGGTGTTATGAGTCTTTTTATCTGCAATGTCTTCAATAGTTAATGCGCCATTAGGAATTGTGTGTTCTTCATCAATGTATTTGCATCCTGAATCACCAATGGAAGCCAGATGAAGTCGCATGAGACCTTGCCATGCTGAAAAGTTATCTCTGTTGAGCTTTGGAATTTCCCTCTTGTAAGACATCCTGATCTTTAGCTTAAGTCCTTGAAACCCTTCCTGCAAGCACCAAAAGCTCTGATACCAATTGATGGAATATGGATGAAGTGACTGAGAGGGGGGGTGAATCAGTCAACCATAAAACACTTCACAATTATTTCTTTCCAGATCCCTTAGGATATCTTAAAAATGTTATCTATTTTAGCACTCGGTAAATAGATTGCAGTAACTTTGAAGATCCAGAAAGTATTAGCAAAATTATCTTTTAGATATTCATCAGCACTAGTGTATGATTAAGATAGCAATTAAGAACACAAGAGACACAAGATTTAACGTGGAAACCCAATATGGGAAAAACCACCAATGTATCTAGATACTGATTTTTCACTTTTCTGAAGTGATGCCCGGTTAGAAGCCAACCCAGTAAAAGGTTACAAAACACACTTTTAGGTGTGACCTTGTTAGAGGATTTAATCACCCTGCTAGGAGTGGCCTGGTAAGAGGTCTTGAAAACAATTCAATGGAATTGTCACCTTGTTAGAGGATTTACAATATGGTTGTTAAACCAACTCGGTTAAGAGATTCAGAATTCACTGTTACAATGATAAGAAGGTACCAATGAAAATGACCTGTATAATAATGCAACTGCCTTGCTGATTATAGATCTCTGTTCTGCATAAGTGTGATCCTTCCTGATCGAATAAATCTCTGCTGCACCTTAAGGATATCTGAACATCCTTCACAAATTCACACACACCTTTCCTGTCTTTCTTCTGTAAATCTTCTATTGTATATCTCTTTTATTTTTCACATTTGACCTTTTATTTATATGATTTTAGATTTGTCAAATCGACATTATTTAGTATAACAGTCGGCTGAATTAAGCAAACTCTATTTGCAAAAATCCTTCAAGGGCCGACAGTGCTCGGTGACCATAACTTTCTACAATCTTTCGGAGTCCGAGGGAACTCGATAAACACCGACAATCCTTTACCTTCGATAACCGACTGAACACGGTAAACACTGAATTTTCTTTGACGACCGACTGAACTCGGTAAACACTGAATTTCCTTTGATGACCGACTGAACTCGGTAAACACTGAATTTCGTTTGACGACTGACTGAACTCGGTAAATGCTAAATTTCCTTTGATAACTGAGTGAACTCGGTAGACACTGATTTTCTTTGATAACCGACTGGACTCGGTAGTCACTGATCTTCCTGTCTGGCGGACCGACTGAGCTCGGTAGGAACTGATTGCTGTGGACTATGACATTGTGTGACATCAAAGACAATACATAATTTGAGTAGCAATTTCCTTCAGACAATTGTTTCCAACAGGGGTGAGACAAATTCAATCTTATGGATATGATTGAATTCTAGATGTTTCCATAAAGATTATGAAAAAAGATGAGAAAGTCCATGATTTAAGAGACCATATTAGAAAAATATTATTTCTATCTATTTGTTGTCTTCACCTTCAATTATCAGTTTTATGATGTTTCTATTATTTAATTAATTAACATAATATGATTAGTATATATTTAATTAAATTTTAAGTCAAATTAAACTTTATACCTAAAATCTTAGCTGAGGAGAAACCTATTGAATAAATAGAAACAAAAAACCTTAAAAAACTAGATTGAATCCCAACCTTAACTCTATATCATATTACACATGAAAACCCAAGACGAACCTAACCCTAACTAAGATTAAACAAATATTGTCACTTGATAAATTAAGCCCTTAACTTAACCATAACCATTATACTAAACCAAATTAAACTATGACCCTAATTTTAAAACTAGCTAAATCCTAACTTATATAAAATCCAAATAAAATGACCCTTGAAATCTAACACTCGACATAACACTGATCCTAATAACATTAAATTATAACCCTAACTCTAACTATAATTGAACTCTAATTCTAACCCTAACTATAATCATATCTTATCCATAATTAAACCCTTACCATAACAATACCTATGTATAATTAGCTTCAACCCTAACTATAACTCAAATATTTCCCTCTAATTGAATGCTATCCCTAAACTAAGCTTAACTCTAACCCTGATTGTGCTTATATCAGAGTAAAGAATATCCTCATATAGTTTATTGTAATAATACCTTATCCATATTTAAACCCTTACCATAACAATACCTATGTATAGTTAGCTTCAACCCACACTATAACTCAAATATTTCCCTCTAATTGAATGCTATCCCTAAGCTAACCTTAAATCTTACCCTGATTGTGATTAGATCAGAGTCAAGAATATCCTCATATAGATTTTATAGTGTTTTAATTAGACATAATTTATTGTAATTAAAAAATATTGCAAGTAGGTATTTTAACAGTCAAGGAGATGTTGATTCGGAGAAAGAAAAAATAGTAAATCATATTAAATAAATTTGAAAAATATATGGTGCACTAGAGGAGAGAGTCCTCTTCAAGAATATATATTTCTTTTTTTTATTGGGATATATTTGTTATGAAAAATATTTTATGAGATAAAAACTGTCAATCTCAGTGAGTTGGAATTTGAATTGTTATAAAAGAAAAAAATATAGGTCATAAATCAATTTTTATTTCTTAATGCACTAGATATATATGTCATCTATGACATATTTTGAAATTAGGGAAAAAAATGTTTATTTGCATATAATTTTTTGGTGGAAACTAGACCCCCAAATTTCACCATTTTTTAGCAACTAAAAAATCATCTTTAAAAATTAAAAAAACATATCAATTCTTATTCAAAAAAAATATTAAAAATATTAGTCATAAACTTCATACATAAATGTCATTTTTATACTATTGAAATTGAACAGCTTTGATTTTGTTAGCATTTTCCTTTGTAAAAGGGTGACAACTTATTGTGCTTTTACCTATTAAATGATATAATGATCAAAATCTAGATCTAAGAGAAATGTAAATCTAATTCTAACTCAGACTCAAACTAAATCTAGATGTAAAGCTAAAACTAAAACTAAATCTAATTCTAAATCCAAAACTAAAACTAAAACTAAAACTAAAAATATATCAAAAAATAAATTATTAAATACAAAATAAATATTTGGTTGGTTTCTTTCTTTTGAAATGGGCTTCCTGCAAATGAAATGAGGAGACACTCTTTTATAATTAGAGAACGTCTCTTCATGTTCTCCAAAAGGTCCCTTTTCTACCTTGACATTAGAATTTATGATTTATTTAAATTTATAGTTTTGTAACTTATTTATTTAATTTACTAGTTTTTATTATAGAAATTAAATGTTAAATATAAAAACTATATAAAATAAAGTATTAAAACTAAATCTTAAAGATTTTCCAATTGTAAATAAAGAAGAAGAAATATTTTTCACCATTTTAAATCATCGCAAATGAATTTAATCTAAATCATATAAATCTAAAGCAATATGGTGAGATGGCCCTCCACATTTAAATTTAAATATAAATATTAAATGAAATAATGATCAAAATCTAAATCTAAGAGAAATTATATAAATCTAAATCTAACTCTAAAACTAAAACTAATTATAAATCATAAAGTATTAAAACTAAATATTAAATATTTTCCAATTTTAATTAAGGAAGAATTTTTTTTCACTATTTAAACCATTCTAAATGAATAATCTAAATCTAAATATGGCGACATTTCCCCCCATATTTAAATTTAAACTTAAACATTAAAATTAAATATTAAATTAAATAATGATCGAAATCTAAATCTAAGAGCAATCTAAATCTAAATTTAACTAAAACTAAAACTAAAACTAAAATTAAATTCAAATCTAAAACTAAAACTAAAACTATATAAAAAGCAAATTATTAAATACAAAATAAAAAAATCACCTTGATATTTGGTTGGTTGTTTTTTTTGAAATGGGCTTCCTACAAATGAAATGAGGAGACACTTTTTTATAATTTGAGAGCATCTCTTCATATTCCCCAAAAGGTGCCTTTTTTAATTCCTTTGCCTCTTTAAATTTCAAAAAAACCATAATGCACTCTAAATTTCTTAATTTTTCTTTTTTAAATTTTTAACTTATTCTTCATCCATGTGGCACCCCTATTTTTTTAGGTCCTATTATTTTGGGCCCTATTATTTTGGCCTTGCCATTTGACTTCCTCTTATTTCGGCCAACTTTTATTTTGGTATTGCCATTTGGCTTCCTATTATTTCTGCCAGCTATTATTTCCTTAGCTATTTATAGTTTTGTAATTTATTTATTTAATTTAATAATTTTTATTGACAAGGAATATTTTTTGGCATATTCTCATGCTGGTATTCCCATTTGTGCTCCCATTGTATAGGTATGCCTCTCGCCGTAATAAAAGTATTTATAAATATTTATAAATGTGTACAAATATGTATAAATATTTATAAATGTGTATAAGTATCTACAAATATTTATAAATGTGTAAAAATATTTATAAATATGTATAAATGTGTATAAATATTTATAAATATGTATAAATGTGTATAAATATTTATAAATATGTATAAATGTGTATAAGTATCTATAAATATTTATAAATATTTATAAATGTGTATAAATATTTATCAATGTGTATAAATATTTAAAAATATATTTAACTATTTATAAATGTATATAAATGTTTATAAATATTTATAAATGTGTATATAAGTATATATCTATTTATAAATGTGAATAAATAATATATATAGATGTGTATAAATATTTATAAATGTTTATGATTATGCATAAATATTTCTTGTTATGCATACATGTGTATAAATATTTATAAAGGTGTACAAATATGTATAAATATTTATAAATATGTATAAATGTGTACAAATTTGTATAAATGTGTATAAATGTGTATAAATATGTATAAAAATGTATAAATATTTATAAATGTGTATAAATATTTAAAACTATATATAACTATTTATAAATGTGTGTAAATGTATATAAATGTTAATAAATATTTATAAATATATATACATGTGTATATCTGTTTATAAATGTGAATAAATAAAATATATAGATGTATATAAATATTTATAATTGTGCATTAATATTTTTTGATATGTATACACGTGTATAAATATTTATAAATGTGTACATCTAGCTTATGTATACTTATATATATAATACGCAAAGAGTAATCCTTCTCGAGGTGACTATTTTCATCAACCCTAACCGACACAAATCTTGTAATTTGATGAAAATAGGCACCTCAAGAAGGATTACCCTCGATGTATTATATATATAGGTATATATAAGCTAGTAGCAGTCGTGGCACATGCAAGACATTTTATGATTTTAATTTTTTAAATAGATGTGGTAACCTTTGGGTTACTATTACGGTTAGTGTTACTGTTATGGTTAGTTCTACCATTATGGTTAAGGTTAGTGGTAGGGTTATGGTAAATGTTAGTATTATGGTAACAATTAGGTTCATCAATGTAAATAGGGATACTGTTAAACCTAGGGCTATGGTTTGGATTAGTATTAGGGTCAAGATTAAACCTAGGGCTAGGGTTTGGGTTAGTGTTAGGGTCAAGATTAGGATTAAGGTTAAGATTAGAATTATGGTCAGGATTTGGTTTAGGTTTATGGTTTGGGTTAGTGTTAGGGTGAAGATTAGGATTAAGGATAAGATTAGAATTATTGTTACAATTATGGTTACCATTTACAATTATATTTTAGCATTTATGATTAGGGTTTAACATTTAATGAGTATGATCTTATGGTTAGGTTTTAGGCTTATGGTTACGATTATAGTTACATTTAGGATTCGGGGTTAAGGTTTAATGTTAGTGTTAGGTTTATAGTAGGGTTAGAATTATTTTTAGAGTTAGGGTTAGAATTATGGTTAGACTTAGGATTAGGTTTAGGCTTTGGATTATGGTCAGGGTTAGGGTTATGATTATTGTTACAGTTAATATTTAGGGTTATAGTTAAGATTATTGGTAGGGTTAGAGTAAGGTTTATGGTTACAATTATAGTTATGATCAATGTTTAGGGTTAGGGTACATAGGGTTTAAGGTTAGGATTATGGTTAGGATTAGAATTATAGTTAGTATTATGGTTAGGATTAGGATTAGGATTAGCATTTACATCATGGTTAGTATCAGGGTTAGGGTTAGGATAAAGGTTTAGCATTAAACCTAGGGATATGATTTGGGTTAGTGTTATAGGGTCAAGATTAGGATTAATATTAAGATTAGAATTACAGTTAGGATTTGGTTTAGGTTTATGATTATGGTTTACCATTTATAATTATATTTTAGCATTTATGATTAGGGTTTACCATTTAATGAGTATGATTATGGTTAGGATTGGGTTTAGGCTTTTAGTTATAGTTATAGTTACATTAAGGATCTAGTGTTAAGTTTTAATGTTACGGTTAGGTTTATGGTTAGGGTTAGAATTTGTTTAGGGTTATAGGTTATAATTATGGTTACACTTAGGATTAGGGTTAAGCTTTGGATTATAGTTAGGATTAGGGTTATGATTATTGTTATAGTTAATATTTTGGGTTAGAGTTAGGATTAAATTGTTAGGGTTAGAGTTAGTTTTATGGTTACAATTACATTTATTATCAAGGTTTAGGATTAGGATTAGAGTATAGGATTTAAGGTTAGGATTATGATTAGGATAAGTACATACCTCGTAGATAATATTATGGTTAGATTAGGGTTTTGATTATGGTTATAGTATAAGGTTGGAGTTAGAGTTGATATTAGGGTTAGCCTTAGGATTATGGTTAGAATGAGGGTTTAGATCATGGTTAAATTTTGGGTTTTTATTAGGGTTGGGATTAGGGCTTAGGATAAGGATTATCGTCAGGGTTAGGGTTTACATCATGGTTAGTGTTATGGTTAGGGTTGGGATTTTAATTATAGTTGAGATTAGGGATTAGGATTATAATTATCATTAGGGTTAGGGTTTACATCATGGTTAGTATTAGAGTTAGGATAAAGGTTGAAGTTCATGGCATGGTTTAGGTTATTGTTATTTTGAGGGTTCATGTTAGGATTAGGGTTTAGTATTTAGGTCCAGGATTAGGTTTAGGATTATGGTTAAACTGTGGATCTAGATCATGGTTATTATTATGGTTAGGGTTGGGGTTTTGATTATGATTATGATTTAGGGTTTAGGATTAGGATTATCATTAGGGTTATGGTTCACATCTTGGTTAGTATTAAGCTTATGGTTAGGATAAAGGTTTAGCATTAAACCTAGGGATATGGTTTGGGTTAGTGTTAGGGTCAAGATTAGGATTAATGTTAAGATTAGAATTACAGTTAGGATTTGGTTTAGGTTTATGATTATGGTTTACCATTTATAATTATATTTTATCATTTAATGATTATGATTATGGTTAGTGTTGGGGTTTAGGCTCTTGGTTATGGTTATATAGTTACATTTAGGATTTAGTGTTAAGGTTTAACATTAGCGAACTAGGTTTATGGCTAGGATTAGAATTTTGTTTAGGGTTAGGGTTATAATTATGGTTACACTTAGGATAAGGGTTAGGATTTGGATTATAGCTAGGGTTAGGGTTATGATTATTGTTACAATTAATATTTAGGGATATAGTTAGGAATAAATTATTACCTGGTTAGAGTTAGGTTTATGGTTACAATTACAATTATGATCAAGGTTTAGAGTTAGGGTTAAGGTTAGGATTAGGATTAGGGTATAGTATTTAAGGTTAGAATTATGGTTAGGGTAAGAACATAAATTGTAGATAATATTACATTTAGATTCAGGTTTGATTATGGTTATGGTATATGATTAGAGTTAGAGTTGATATTAGGGTTAGTCTTAGGATTATGGTTAGAATGAGGGTTTAGATCATAGTTGGTATTATGGTTAAGGTTGGGGTTTTTATTAGAGTTGGGATTAGGGATTATGATAAGGATTATCATTAGGGTTAGGGTTTACATCATGGTTAGTATTATGGTTAGGGTTGGGATTTTGATTACGATAAAGATTAGGGCTTAGGATTATGATTATCATTAGGGTTAGAGTTTACATAATGGTTAGTATTAGGGTTAGGGTTAGGATAAATTTTTAAGTTCATAGCATGGTTTAGGTTATGGTTATTTTGAGGGTTCATGTTAGGATTAGGCTTAGGATTATGGTTAAAGTGAGGGTTAAGATCTTGGTTATTATTATGGTTAGGGTTAGGGTTTTGATTAGGGTTATGATTTATGGTTTAGGATTAGGATTATCATTAGGGTTATGGTATACATCTTTGTTAATATTAGGGTTAGGGTTAGGATAAAGGTTTATGTGCATGGCATGGTTAGAGTTATGGTTATATTTAGGGTTCATGAAACAATATGATTATATTATAGCATTTAGGGGTTAGAATTTATGACGAGGGTTTACCATTTAGGTTTATGGTTTAGCTTAAGATTTAGGATTTTGGGTTTAACATTTAGAATTAGCATTTACCAATTTAGTTTAGGATTAGGGTTTAACATTTAAGATCTATGGTATGGTTAGGATTAAGGTTAGGGTATTATGGTTAGGGTTACAAATACATAGAAATAATATTTTTCTAATATGCTCCCTTAAATCTTGGAATTTCTCAACTTTTTTCATAATATTTATGGTAGCATCTAGAATTAAATCATATCCATTAGATTGAATCTATCTCACCCCCTGGTCTCACAATTTTATTTTTACAATGATCACCTCAATCTAGTTTATTGGTCACATTAAAATTTCCAAGCTTTCCACTGATTCAAAAAATGTGGCCTCCAATGACATGCAATGATTGCAAGATTTGCATAAAACAAATTTTTTGAAAATGCCATTCGCATATTTTAAACCAAATTCTTTGGCGTCGTTCTCCCTACTTCATGAAAGATATTTTGCACATTGCATAATGATTGTGAAATCGTAGACATAACAGTTGAAGAGGATTTACAAACTTTAAAGCTAATTCAATAAAGCGTAAAGCCTGACTCATCAACCTTTTTTAGTATCCTATTTTCATCTACAAAGTGCAAGCACACAACCCCTTCTTCTTTTAGTGTGATCCAGAGAAATGAATTACATATTAAATCATAAATATTCTTTGCACAAAATATATATAGGATTTTGAAACTAATTATCAAATTTAATAAATTAAATAATATGGAAACATAGCCCTCCATATTTTTCATCAAACATTCAGAGCCAACTATAAATGTAGAAATTGAATGTTAAATATAAAAACTATATAAAATAAAGTATTAAAACTAAATATTAAATATTTTTTAATTTTAAATAAGGAAGAAGAAATATTTTTCACCATTTTAAACCACTGTAAATGAATAATATAAATAATCTAAATCTAAAGCAATATAGAGGTATTTCCATCCATATTTAAATTTAAATTTAAATCTAAATATTAAAACTAAATATTAAATAAAATAATGATCAAAATCAAAATCAAAATCTAACTCTAAAACTAAAACTAAATCTAAATCTTAAAATATTAAAACTAAATCTTAAATATTTTCCAATTTTAATTGAGCTCAAGAAGAAATATTTTTCACCATTTTAAACAACTCTAAATGATTAATCTTAATAATCTAAATCTTAACCAATATTATGACATTGACCTCCATATTTAAATATAAATATAAATATTAAATAAAATAATGATCAAAATCTAAATCTAAGAAAAACATAAATATATCTAACTCAAACTCAAACTAAATCTAAATGTAAAACTAAACCTAAGTTTAAATCTAAAACTATAACTATAACTAAATGTATATATTAAACTAAAACTAAAACTATATACAAAATAAATTATTAAATATAAAATAAAAATATTGCCTTGATATTTGGTGGGTTGGTTGCTTGCTCTTGAAATGGGCTTCTTATAAATGAAATGAGGAGACACTCTTTTATAATCAAAGAGTGTCTCTTCATATTCCTAAAAAAGGTGCCTTTTCTAATTCCTTTTTCTCTCCAAATTGTGCAGAAAATATTAAATACTCTAAATTTTTAAAATTTTTAACTTATTCTTGATCCATGTGGTGCCCCTATTTTTTGGGGTCATATTATTTCGGGCCCTATTATTTAGACCTTTCCATTTGGATTCCTATTATTTCAGCTAGCTATTGTTTTCTGTCTTGGTATTAGAATTTATGATTTATTTAAATTATAGTTTTGTAACTTATTTATTTAATTTAATAGTTTTTATTGTAAAAATTAAATGTTTAATATAAAAACTATATAAAATAAAGTATTAAAACTAAATCTTAAATATTTTCCAATTTTAAATAAGGAAGAAGAAATATTTTTCACCATTTTAAACCATCGCAAATGAATAATCTAAATAATCTAAATCTAAAGAAATATGGGGACATTTCCCTCCATATTTAAATTTAAATCTAAATATTAAAACTAAATATTAAATGAAATAATAATAAAAATATAAATCTAAGAGAAATCTAAATCTAAATCTAACTCAAACTAAAATTAAATCTAAATTTAAAACTAAACCTAAATGTAAATGTAAATGTAAATCGTAATCTAATTCTAAATCTAAATCTAAAACTATATAAAAAAATAAATTATTAAATACAAAATAAAAATATCACATTGATATTTGGTTGGTTACTTGCTTGCTCTTGAAATGGGCTTCCTGCAAATGAAATGAGGAGACACTCTTTTATAATCAAAGAGTCTCTCTTGATATTCTCCAATAGGTATCTTTTCTAATTCCTTTGTCTCTCCAAATTTCACAGAAAAATATAAAATACTCCAATTTTTTTAAATTTTTAACTTATTCTTCATCCATGTGGTGCCCCTATTTTTTTGGCTCAAATTATTTTGGGCCCCATTATTTCGACCTTGCCATTTTAATTCCTATTATTTCAGCTAGCTATTATTTTTTGCCTTGGCATTGGAATTTACAATTTATTTAAATTTATAGTTTTGTAACTTATTTATGTAATTTAATAGTTTTTATTGTCAAAATTAAATGTTAAATATAAAAACTTTATAAAATAAAGTATTAAAACTAAATCTTAAAGATTTTCCAATTTTAATCAAGGAAGAAGAAAGATTTTTTGCCATTTTAAACCATCACAAATGAATAATCTAAATCTAAAGTAATATGGGGACATTGCCCTCTATATTTAAATTTAAATATAAATATTAAATGAAATAATGATAAAAATCTAAATCTAAGAGAAATATTAATCTAAATCTAACTCCAAAACTAAAACTAAATCTAAATCTTAAAGATTTTCCAATTTATTTATTTTTGATCAGTAAAAGGCCTAAGCTAGAGATTTTATTAATAGATTAAAATACAAACATTCTATTTTGTGCGGGCACTGGTAGGAAAAAATGGAGAAGAAAACCTCCAGTCTAGCCTGGGACCTTGGTCCAGAATTTCTATTACAAACAATTTTATGAGGGCATTCCCTCATTTACATCAAAAGATGAAGTTCCTTCATTTACATTTTTAGTTTAATTTATCTCCAAACACGGTTCTATCTTGGTGTCAAATTTATTGAAATATCTTGGTATCGATGGAAGGAAGATCACCTCATATTCATCGAGTATTTAAGTATGCTGCTTCGCTTATAATTATGGTTTTAATTTATTCCCCATACTCAGTTCTATCTTGTTGTCAATTATCTTTATATATTTCTGAAATGTAGATCCTGTATTCTTTGGTTCCTTTGTGTCTGCTATCCTATGAACATACAAAAACTATGTGCCAAATACATGCTTTTTATGTAGTTAGTAAAGAAGTTTCTGTTAATATGATTTAGAACAACAAAGAGGGGGGGTGAATCAGTTGTTCTTAGGTCCTGATGTATAAAATAACTTCAAAAACTCTTCTTTAAATTAGATCAAGCAACCAAAACAAACTTGGTCATCACTGATTCAATAATAGAAACATATAACTCAACAGTCCACTACCTAGCTATATATAACTTGTAAAACATAGAAATGTTCAAACCCAAAAACATTCACACAAGTATTGACACCAGGATTTATAGTGGAAACCCAATATGGGAAAAACCACTTTGTAACATGCTACTGTTATTTTCACTATTCTGAAGTGAGCTTGGTTAAGAGCCAACCCTGTCAAAGGTTACAATACACACTGTCAAGTGTGACCCGGTTAAAGGATTTCAATCACCTTGTTAAAAGTGAGCTTGGTCAAAGGACTTACATACACTCCATTAGAATGCAACCTTGTTCAAAGGATTTAACATATGACTATTAGGTCAACCTCTGTTAAAAGGATTTTGACTGTTACAATGGTTACAAAGTAGCAGTAGTATTGATCTGAAAACATACAACTTACTTTGCAAAATATTAGATCCAATTCTGTACACAAATGCTGGTTTACTGACTTTGAAACTTTTCCATCTCCACTTCAGATCTTCTCAGAACTTTCCTTCAAGCAATCACCACACTTTTCCTTCAGCCTTTTCACTTTTACAGTCAATAAAACTTTACTATTCTTCCAGCATCTCCTTAGCCCATGCATGTTCATACCTAGTGCTTCAATTCCCTTAATACTTTCCTCTGTTAGGTTAACTTTTCTTTTGCCACTTAATCTCCTTCGTAGATCTTAGGGTTAGGTCAAATACATTGAATCTACCCACTTCATGTTCTTCATCTCCTCTTCTAGAATCATCTCAAATCTCATAAAGATTTACCATAAAACATTTTACAAAGCATTAAATGCTTCTATACAATCAATAAATAAAGTCAACACGTTTTACATAATCCAAGAATTCAACAATGTTGGCTACAAATCTGAATTCTCTTCAAATATAAAATTGCCGATGCTCGGTCAATACTGTGATCATCCACTCGGTCTCCATGTAAAATTCTCGGTCACTACTAAAACTATTTCCTCGAAAAATACTATTTTCCTCAGCAATTTACTGATACTCGGTCGATACTAGATTTTTGCTCAGCATCCACTAACTCAGTCGACTCTGTCATAACTCAGCTTAAACATGATTTCTTCATTTTTACTCAGTTAAGCCTACCAGTTTAGTCTTCAATCTTACTAAAATAAATAATACATTGTCTCATCATTGTACAACATAGTCAAGTACACTTTGTAGTATCAAGATAACTCAACCTTTCCTTAGGTGCTATTGTTACCAACCTTTCTTTCCCTTCTCACCATGTAGATATAGTACTTTCCTAAGTAGCAATAGTCTTACCAGTTAAGGTTTGACATCAATGACAATACAATAATTGTTTCAATTGTAGTTTCCAACAATCTCCCTCTTTGGCATTGATGACAACACCATATGATATCACCTAAATAACACATGGATTACCAACCAATCCAAAAAAAAAACTTATCTGACCATTAGAGAAAATTAATAATATCCTTAGCTTCATTCTAATTTAGAATCTGTAAATCTCACTTCTGTGACAGTCAGAAGCATTTGAATCTCCCTCTATCCTAATTTTTCATTTCAGTGCAATCTCCCTTACTTTCAGTGTCATGTGTTATTATTTCAGTTCAATCTCCCTCTTTGACAAAAATGCCAAAGTAGCAACTCAAACATACATCCAACAGATGTAGATATATCTATTCAGCATAGTGTTTCTCCCTTTGTCATCTTGCTTATGACTGATTTGTTGTCTTTGCTTCTTCTTCATAGCTCTAGGATAGTCCTAAAGTGTGACAATCTTCTGCATCAATGTGTCAAATGTTCTGTTGTAGCATATTTGATGCAGTGCTCCTAGCTTGGCTAGGTAGCCTCAGTTAGGGGAAGGACCCCTAATTGACTTCTTAGGTACTCATGAGCTTCTTTAGGTAAAGCTTTAGTGAATATGTCTGCCAATTGTTCTTTTGTATTCACATATTCCATTCAGACTTCCTTGTCTTGTACCAATTCCCTCAAACAGTGATACTTGATTGCTATGTGTTTGGTCTTAGTGTGCATCACTGGATTCTTAGAAATATTGATAGCACTTGTGTTGTCATAGAAAATAACAACAGGTTCAGTGATTTCTTCTTTCATGCCTATCAACAATTATTTTATCCATATAAAATTTGAACAGTTTACTGTAGCAGCAACATACTCGGCTTCAACAGTAGATTGTGAAATGCAATTTTGTTTCTTGCTTGTCCAAGAGACTAATCTCTATCCAAGAAAGAAAGCACCACCACTAGTGCTTTTTCTGTCATCTACATTTCTTGCCGAATCAACATCAGTATATACTCTAAGTTCAAATTTGTCATTCTTCTTATAGTATAACCCATAGTTAGCAGTTCCTTTCAAGTATCTCATGATTCTTTTCACCGCCATCATGTGTGTTTCCTTAGGATTGGTAGAGAATCTTGCCACAATCCCAACAATGAATGCAATATCAGGTCTACTATGTACAACATACTGAAATTTTCCAATCATGGATCTGTACAAAGTCTGGTTAACTTTTGTAGCATCATCATTTTTAGATAACTTTTGTCCAGTAACCATAGGAGTTCCCACTGGTCTAGCATCTTCCATTCCAAAAGTTTTTAGTATTTCATTAACATACTTAGACTGTGTAATGAAAATACCTTTCTTCATCTGATATACTTGTAAACCAACAAAAAATTTGATCTCAAATTCAGTTTGCATTTCATGTGAAAAACTTTTACATAATGCATCTTGTCCACCAAAAATAATGTCATCAACAAAAATTTTGGCCAACAAAATACCTCTACCTTCTTCATCTTTCATATATATATATTGCTTGTGTCATTTGTCCTAGAGAATCCAATCTGTATCAGATAATTATGCAACCGCTCATACCATGCTCTGGGAGCTTGTTTCAATCCATATAAAGCTTTGTTTAGTTTTCATACCATGTGTCTTCTGTTTGGATCAACAAAACCTTCTAGCTGTTCTATGTAAACTTCTTCTAGTATACCATTTAAAAATGCAGACTTGACATCCATTTGATATACCTTGAAATATTTATAAGAAGCTTATGCAAGTAGAGTTCTTACTCCTTCCAATCTAGCTATAGGGGCAAATGTCTCCCCATAATCAATTCCTTCTTGTGCATAGCCTTTGCATACTAGTCTAGCTTTGTTCCTAGTGATTTCACCTTTTTCATTCAACTTGTTCCAAAATACCCACTTTGTTCCTATAACATTCTTATCTGCAGGTCTCAGCACCAAAGTCCAAGTTTCATTTTTCTCAATCTGGTCAATCTCTTCATTCATTGCTTGTATCCAGTCTTCATTTCTAATGCCTCTTTAGTTGTCTTAGGTTCAAATTCACATATTAAGCATGTTGGATCTTTTGTCTTTCTTCTAGTCTAAATTCTAGTGTCTCTATCTCCAATTATTTGTTCAGGCTTGTGATGTCTTCTTACATATTTTGCCAAAATAGGTTCAACATTTTTCTCTTCTATTTCATCAGGTTCCCCAACAAGATTGTCAGATTCAACTTCTGAATGCTCAGAAACCTCTTCCTGATCCTCAGTAGCATTATCTTGTAGCTCGACATGTTCTTGTTCTCTCTCGGCACTATTTTCCTGACGCTCAACATCATCTGTCTGTCACTTGGCATTGCTTGCCTGAGACTCGGCATCAGGTGTAGGTCTATTACCTGCCTCTTCTATTTCCTCAATGTAAAAAAAAGATCTATAATCTTCTAGTTCTCTTTTGCTGTCGGCTTCATTTCTTTCTGGATACTCATCAATTTTCACATTCACACTTTCCACAATTTTGTTAGTGTTAGAGTTCAAACACTTACAAGCTTTAATTTTTGTGGAGTCGCCTAGGAATATGCCTTCATCACTTTTAGCATCAAACTTTCCATTCCTATTGTCTTTCAATATGTAACACTTGCTTCCAAAGATTCTAAAGTATTTAACACTCAGTGCATGCCCATACCATAATTCATAGGGTGTTAGATTTGTACCTTTCTTGATTTGTACCCGGTTAAGAGTGTAAACAACTGTACTTATAGCTTCTTTCTAGTATTTCTATGCCACATTCTTTTCAATCAATAATGTTCTTGCATAGTCCAAAATAGATCTGTTCCTTCTTTCTGCTACACCATTTTGTGGAGGTGTCCTAGGTGCAGACATCTGTCTTTTGATTCCTTGATTATTGAAAAATAGATTAAATTCATTTGATGTAAATTCTCACCATGGTTAGATCTAAGACATTTTAGGTTCCTACCTATCTCCTTCTCAACCTTAGCCAAATACCACTTAAAAAATTGAAAAGCATTAGATTTTTCTGTTAGAAACATTGCATGCATCATCCTGGTATGATCATCAACAAACAAGATAAAATATCTAGCACCACAGTAACTTTGTATACCCATAGGTCCACAAAGGTCAGTATGAACCAAATCTAAAATGTGTTCAGAAGTAAAGGATTTTCTCTTGAAACTTGACTTAGTCATTTTTCCTAACTGACATTCTTTTCACATCACATTCTCAGGTTTCTTCAATCTAGGTAGACCTCTTACTTTCTTCTTCTTACTTATCTCTACCAGATTGTCAAAGTTAACATGACATAGTCTCTTATGCCATAACCAAATGTCATCAAGTTGTGCAAACAAACATATTTCTTCAGATAGGTCAAGATAGAACAAATTACCTGTAGTCTGCTCACCACTTCCAATCAGTTCACCAGTAGCATCGAATATCTTAGCTTTCTTGTGATGAAATTCCACTTGGTAACTAGTTCTATTGAGCTGAGCAACACTTAACAAATTATAATTCAATCCTTCAACCTAATAAGCATTTTCACAAGAGATCTTATCAGTCAGTTTAATCAATCCTTTTCCTCTAACAGGACATGGTGCATAATTACCAAATGTTACACTTTTACCTTTATAATGATGTAGGGTCTCAAACTTACTTTTGTCACTGGTCATGTGATGTGAGCAACCACTGTTAATAATCCATTTATCATTCTTGTTCACATAGGAAATCAATGCAGTTTTCTCATCCTCATCAGATTCATCTTTCATTGCAACATAAACTACCTTAATTTCAAAGTCATCACTATCAGTGTCAGTCTCTTCTTCAGCAATGTAACAAGATTTCTTACCTTTTTCTTTATAGTCTTTGTACCTTCAGTAGCCTTTGTCATCTCTTCTATCTTTGTGTCTTCTATTTCTTTCTTCATCTTTATCCTTCCTATCAGGACATCTAGCAGCTATATGACTGACCTTGTTACATGCAAAACATATAATAGGGAGTTTACCTTTGTATTTTCCTTTTCCTCTTCTCAGTCTTCTAGCCATAAGAGCTTCTAGATCTTCAAGATCTTCATCAGAAGTGTCACTGTCACCCTCACTTTCACTTTCACTTTCATTGATGCATCTCTCCTTTTCCTTTTCAGGCTTGTCTAGGACTAACTATGACTTAAAAGTAGATTCAACATTTCCAATACTACCAACAGTGAAATTATCATAGTTAGACAATTCAAAAGCAGCCAGCTTGCCAATCAAACCTTCCAAAGTAAGCACATTTGCAAAGTTACATCTAGATTCCTAAATAGCTGAGATCTTAATAGCATATATAGGATGTAGAGTTCTTAACACTTTTCCAATTATGGTCTCATCATCAATAGTTCCATTTTCTCCTCTAATAGCATTCACAACTTCTTTTATTCTACCATAATATTGTGCAATGTTTTCATCTTCATTCATTCTCATTTCATCAAGCTTACCTCTAAGGCTCTCGGCTTTAGCTTTCAGTACATATAGATCACCACCATAGATCTTTGTAAGAGTGTCCCACATGTCTTTAGCAGTTGTGCAATCCTTAATGTCCTCAAATTCCATATAGCTTAGGGCAGATGCAATTTCCAGCATTGCCTGATTGTGTTCTTGCTTAGCTCTCATTTCTTTGGCAGTCAAAGGTGCAACAGGTGTGACATAGTCATGCTCAATGTAGTATTTTGTAGAATCACCAATATCGGCCAGATGCAACTTCATCAACCTTTTCCATGTAGGGAAATTTTCCTTATTCAGCTTCGGTACCTCCTTCTTATACATCTTGATCATTTGCTTTAAGTCCCTTTAAACTTTCTTTCTATAAACACCAATAAGCAACACAGCTCTGATACCAATTGTTAATATGATTTAGAACAACAGAGAGGGGGGGTGAATTAGTTGTTCTCAGGTCTTGATCATGTATAAAATAACTTCAAAAACTCTTCTTTAAATTAGATCAAGAAACCAAAACAAACTCGGTCATCACTGATTCAATAATAGAAACATATAACTCAATAGTCCACTACCCAGCTATATCTAACTTGTAAAACACATAAATTTTCAAACCCAAAAACATTCACACAAGTATTGACACCAGGATTTATAGTAGAAACCCAATATGGGAAAAATGACTTCGTAACATGCTACTATTATTTTCACTCTTCTAAAGTGAGCTTGGTTAAGAGCCAACCCTGTCAAAGGTTACAATACACACTGTCAAGTGTGACCCGATTAAAGGATTTCAATCACCCTGTTAAAAGTGAGCCTGGTCAAAGGACTTACATACACTCCATTGGAATGCAACCTTGTTCAAAGGATTTAACATATGATTGTTAGGTCAAACTTTGTTAAAAGGATTTTGACTGTTACAATGGTTAGAAAGTAGTAGTAGTATTGATCTGAAAACATACAACTTACTTTGCAAAATATCAGATCCAATTCCATACACAAATGCTGGTTTACTGACTTTGAAACTTTTCCATCTCCACTTTAGATCTTCTTAGAACTTTCCTTCAAGCAATCACCACACTTTTCCTTCAGCCTTTTCACTTATATAGTCAATAAAACTTTACTATTCTTCCAGCATCTCCTTCACCCATGCATGTTCATACCTAGTGCTTCGGTTCCCTTAATAATTTCCTTTGTTAGGTTAACTTTTCTTTTGTTACTTAATCTCCTTCGTAGATCTTAGGGTTAGGTCAAATACATTGAATCTACCCGCTTCATGTTCTTCGTCTCCTCTTCTAGAATCATCTCAAATCTCATAAAGATTTACCATAAAACATTTTACAAAGCATTAAATGCTTCTATACAATCAATAAATAAAGTCAACACGTTTTACATAATCTAAGAATTCAACAATGTCGGCTCCAAATCTGAATTCTCTTCAAATATAAAATTGCTGATGCTCGGTCAATACTGTGATCATCCACTCGGTCTCCATGTAAAATGCTCGGTCACTACTAAAACTGTTTCCTCAGCAAATACTATCTTCCTCAGCAATTTACTGATACTCAGTCGATACTAGATTTTATCTTGGCATCCACTAACTCGGTCGACTCTGTCATAACTCGGCTTAAACATGATTTCTTCATTTTTACTCAGTTAAGCCTACTAGTTTAGTCTTCAATCTTACTAAGATAAACAATACATTGTTTCATCATTGTACAATGTAGTCAAGTACACTTTGTAGTATCAAGATAACTCAACCTTTCCTTAGGTGCTATTGTTACCAACCTTTCTTTCCCTTCTCACCATAGATATAGTAATTTTCTAAGTAGCAATAGTCTTACCAGTTAAGGTTTGACATCAATGACAATACAATAATTACCTAGAATCTACGCATCTTGTCATATAATCTGGAGCATATAATCTGCCATATCCATCCTAGCTATTATGAGATAGTAGAGAAGTATAGTCGAGTCTTGAATTCTTCAAGCTTATGTGGCCCATCGCTTAGTGCTGAGGGGTGGGAGCAAGTCAGCTCTAATTCCTTGTAATCCATCTATTGAGTTAACTTAATAAGGAAGCTAGAAGATGTTCTATTAGCAGAAATGTTATATAGACTGAGTTAGTAATTCTTCATAGGCTGGTTTTGTGCTACTATTTGTATTACTAATTTGGGTTAGCTACTCTATTTCCATTACAATGATATTAGTTCCTGTAGTACTTGGATCAATAAATTAGTAAAAACAATAGAGCATAATTGAAATTGGTAAGAGTCTAGTTATATGGGAGGGTAACTTAGATCCTATCATATGTTATATCCTCTATTCTCCGAGGCTATCAACATTAGGAGGACTTATTGACTTCTATTGTAGTACTAACCTATCTAATATGTCGGTTAGAATTCCTAGCTTAAAATCTGAGAGACATACCATATCTATTCCCATCCAATTCGAGGGATAGTTGGAAAAAACATGTTTGTAATGAGGGATAGTTATGAATATAACTATAAACTAGTTTGTGATAAAATTTAATCTTATTAGGAATTATTAGAGTTTACCTTTCTCTGATTCAATTACAGAGGTACAGAGGAATCAAAAACACATGTAACACTTTGATGGGGGAATACAATAGTACTTCGATTATATCACCAAATGATTTTTTATGAAAAGGGGGGTGTGTGTACATTCATATATCCTCTTCAATACTCCTTATCTTGATTCGGGGCTATTTGGAATATTGGGATTATCTTCTGAGTGTGTAGCATACCTTCATCCACCTAGAGGTTTATTAGATTTTCTTCTCTGAATTCTACAAGACACTCCATATCTATAAATCCAACTTCATCTAAGTGCCAATATGTGTAGAACCAGTCATCCTTCTCGGGTTTATGAATCTGCACGTGGTATAGTAGAAAGAATGTATTTCTCTTGGCTATGTCTTCGCTCTCTATGTCTTCTCCATATCCATAGTGGCAATGATGGGAGAAGATAGGGGAAGGGGAGCCAAATTCAAGTCTCTCTGCCTGATGATAATAGGGTCCCTCTTAATATGTTTAAGAGCTATGTCCAAGTTACCCAGGTATCTGCATTTGAAGATTTTGTGGCAAAGTCTCCATATTTCCTATACATGGAGACCCCAAAAAGAAATAACAACAACAAACATGGCAGTGATATTGGTGAGAACCCTATGACTTTCTACTGAGTTGATAAACTCCCTTCTTAAGATACATAAAACATCTCTAATAATGAGGGGGTGCTTGTTTATTAGCACCTTTTTGACGTGTTTTGGCAAAATTTTGCCTTCAAAAGCCAACTGGCCCCTGCTACAGGTGAGTTGAACTGAAGTTTCCATGTTAGCCTAAATATGGTTATGCAAGGTTGGGATGAGAGTCATAAAAGGAGCATGGGCTATTTATAATGATATTACATTTCAGATGACTTAATTGTTGGCAACTAGTGGTTGTTTAGGTTCCAGGGCTTCGATCAAACATGTTGCTTTATCTTCTTAAGGGGAGGCAAGGCACTTCCTATCTCTATGGGGATATGAATGGCAAGTAATATTTAGATTAATAAAAGAGACAGCTTTTTAATCGAATTCTTAAAAAAAGAAAATCTGTTGATTTGATTTTGTCAAACTCAAATTAACCATACTCCCAAATAAAGAGGATTTAGCTAGGGATTGTGTAGAAATATTACTTAAAAGTTTTCTACAATAAGATGTTTTAAGATAATGAACTATTGGCCTTCCCAAAGAAATGTTAATCTAATATGCTCTGTTGTTAACTAGTAAAAATTTACCACAGCATCTCCACTTGTTTGAAATTCTAATAAGGAAACATACAAAAACTATAGTAGGCACCTTCATTTTAATTGACAAATGCAAAGGAGGACATATAATGATAAAGTATAAGTCTAAATTAGCCTAAACCAGTCTGAAGAGAAATTAGAGGTAGAAATTTATCACAATCCATGCATATTAGATAAACCTATTTAAGATGTAAATAGACTATACAATACTATATTGGTATTGGTTTAAAAGGTAGGTACATGAAAATACTGTTTATACTAACTATAACATTATCTTCCTTATCTATTTAAGTCTAAGGAGTAGACTCCTATTAAGTATGATTAAACATATGTTCACTGTATCAAGTCTAATAACTAAATTGTAAACCATAAGTTCTCATTGAAAACCTCAATTCAAATGTTGCCCTCCTTTTGGATGATCTTGCAGTTCCAAATGTTATCCTCCTTCTCCATTAGGACAATGAACTCTTCTTCAGCTATCGACTTTTTTGAATGGCGCATACATTTGGGTATCTCTGGGGCCATAATGTGGCAATTCTCAACATCTACTTTGTCCAAGTCTTCTAGGATGGGGAAACCCTCCTCTCTCTAGTATTTGATTTCTTCAGCTAAATCCAGCTCTCCAACGAGGACTGTATTGTACAGGAAATCTAAGTTCCTCAGCATCTCGGGCCAGTGCTTGTCAAAGCTTTCTTCATCTTTGAATGAAATCATGGGAATGCAGTGGGATTGAGGGATTGCTTCTAGCTTTGACGCTTCAATTTTCATGGTGATTTCAGGGTAAGGGATGGTGAGCTGGTTATCTATGCCTAAAACCATCTTATCTAGGCCTTCAAGCAGATCTTCACTGAATATGGTCCTAGCAGTTTGGATAATATCCTCTTTATGCTTACCTGCAAAGGCTGAGAGAGCTATAAACTATCCAATGATGGCACCATTGGTCTTGAATGTGAATGTGTTGTTGAAATGTTGGTCTCCCAAAGCTCTCTCAACTACCCTCCTAGCTGAATTTGATAAAGGGTTAAGGACTTGGTTCCAACGTTTCGGCAGGATACAATGTCTAAATGCCATAGCTCAACTGCCCTTGTTTGAAAAGGTTATAAGTTTCATTTCCATCACTTTAGGAAGTTGAATCTAATAGGAGATGAGTTTGAAGACAATCTAAAGATTACTGAATTTATAATTTCTATACTTGCAACTCTGTTGCATGTCCTCATGTCCCTTGTGAAGGTTAGTGTTTCTACATGATTGATTGATTCCTGCATGATCTATCATTTCATCATAGTCGGCAGTCCTTCAAAGAAATCAAAATGTTGTAGATAGTCTAGAACGTTCAATCCTTAAATGGGAATCATTGAATAATTACGTGTCTCCTATTTATCTTATCATGTGAGTTTTTCTTGATATTGAGAGTTAAGGGCATTATTTAATAATTCCATGGGAAATCATTGTAACTAAAATCTAATGATTTGATTTATAATGCTTCGGTGTCTGCCAAATTTTTTTCATAAATAATAAATCACTCTATGTGCGACGGGATATCTACTATATACTGGGGGTTATCTCATATGAGATATAGCCTAGAATTACACTATTAGTGTTAGTTAGGCTTAGTGTTTAGAGGACTGATTAGAGGATTCCTACATAAATATGATAATGGAGAAGATCTCAAAGTTTAAGATAAGATAGGCTAAAGTTGAGACTATAGTTAACTCCCTCTAAATTAATCCATATGTATCCTAATGTATTAAGATTTCAAGTACTCTGTCTAGTATACAAAGGGGATATAACTCTAAAAAAATTCCTATAATTTTAAAGGACTGGTTTACCTGGTCTCAAAAGGAAAACTAGTTTCAATAATCAAAGGTTAATGATTGGTTTACACCATTCTACTAAGAGAAGGTCAAATTCTCATAGATACACATGAGTATTTCTAGTAGGATACCTATATAATAGAGTAAATATATCTTGTAATGGGCCTCTCTAGGGGTCTCTTTATATATATGAATAGCTATGATTGTTATGCCCAGATCTACCTATTACATTAGTAGATATTTGGATCTAAATATGCGGTGAAGCTTAGTTTACATTCATATATATGTTCTAACTAACTATATGGATTGTGACATCCAAGATTCAAATGATGGTGGGCAGAGGAGTTTATCTCAATGTGTCTAATGTCTTGGTGTCCTATAAAACAATTCAGTTTCATAAGTCTGGTTAGTTAAAAGGTATCTCTATTTTGGAAGAGCTAGAGTTTAATTAGGATCTAAATTTAATTGACCTAAATTTAAACACGTATCATAAGAATTATATGCCTAAGAAACCCTTTCTACCGGGTGCTTGAGTAATCTATTTGAATCACTGTTGATGGGTTTAGTTAGTTACCAGTCATTAGTATTATGTAATATTACTAGTAGGGATGGAGCATGTGATCACTGATGGCTACTCTTTATGATCTAGCTCAGCTTTAATCTCTAATTAATTATATTTTATCTACAAAGTTTTCACCCTCTGCTCCCCTATTTGCTAGAAGATTGGCTTCTGAATTACCTTCTTTATAAATATGTTTTACTTCAATTTGAGGGATTTTATCCATGATTTCTAAGATTTCTTCTAATTTCAAATTAAGCTTCTAGTTTGGTGTTTTCCTAGTCCTGATTGCATTTATGTCAATAATTTGGGAATCTCCCTCTATTTAAATTTTTGGCAAACCTAATTGATAACAGATTTTAAGTCCTTCTAGAGCTGCATTGCATTCAACCATATTATTGGTTGTAGGTTTGATGGTTTTAGAAAATTTAGCGATAGGTTCTTTCTTCCAATTGTGGATAATCCCACCTATGCCAACTATACCTGGGTTGCCTCTGGAGGTGCCATCAAAATTTAGTTTATACCACCCTTCTTTAGGTGATGCCCATTTTCATGTGCTTCTGTCAGCCTTTGTTTTGT
The DNA here is from genome assembly GCA_027943335.1 of Chamaecyparis obtusa. Taxonomy (NCBI): domain Eukaryota; kingdom Viridiplantae; phylum Streptophyta; class Pinopsida; order Cupressales; family Cupressaceae; genus Chamaecyparis; species Chamaecyparis obtusa. The sequence continues at coordinate 89,497 of BSBK01008535.1, forward strand.
CCCCTCCTCTACCATATAATGGAGGGATGACCAATTTTGGCCATCTCCTTCTAATATTATTATCACATTGCTTAAATGAGTTTTCATAGCTATTTTGGTTCTGAAGTCTATTTTTTATTACTTCGATAATTGAGGCTTCTATTTTATTAGTTACTGATCTCCACTTGAGTTTTTGATTTGTAAAGATTCTTCTATTGCGTTCTTTCCAGATTTCCCATAGCACTATAGATGGAGCAATAACCCAGATATCTTTAAATAGGCTATCCTTATTTGCTGAAGGCCAACCTTTGAGAAAATCCAATATATCCATAGGCCTTGCTGAGTACCAATTTAAGCACTTGCTTAACCAGTTCCAACATTCTTGAGAAAATTCACAATTTATAAGTAAGTGGTTAATCTCTTCTTCTTGGCATTCGCATAATGGACATCTAGATGGGCCATCAAAACCTACTCTCCTAATTTTGTCTGCTGTTAGAATCTTCTTTTGCAATGCTGCCCAAAGAAAATTTCCTGCCTTAGGGAGGCATGCTTTGTTCCAGCATAAGTTTAGGGGTATATCTAAGGTATCCAAATTCTGTTCTTTCATAATTGTTTTATATCCATCTTTGACTTTATAGTTTCTATCGTTTAAGCCCACCCAAATTAATTGATCTTCTCTACTTTTGTGTGAGATTATTCTATTGCTAAGAATTTCTTGAAGTTTGACATTTTTATTGTGACCTCCATGGGTGATATCTATATATTTCCATATAGGATCTACACCTGGAGAGATGTAATCTTTTACGTATCTACCAATACAAGTTTTGCAGTTATCTATATAATCCTGTGAGAATCCTTCATTTTTCAATGGGGTAAACCCTCCCCAGGAATCTTCCCAAGAAAGGGCCTTGTTACCTGCTCCAACATCCCACGTGAGTAGGTTATTGATAACTCCTCTAGAATCTATAATAAAATTCCAAATACGGGAACCTTTAGTGTGTGAATGGGCTCTAAAAATATTGATGGGTTCCACATTGGGGACATATTTATTTAGAAGGATAGTAGCCCATTTTCTACTGGGGTTCTTATAAATTCTCCAAACTAATTTGGCTCCTAAGGCTGTATTCTGCCATTGAAGATTCTTAATGCCTAGCCTACCTTGGGAAATTGGTTTGCAGAGATTACCCCACCTAATAAGCGCTGTTTTCTTTTCTTTCGATGAATCTTTCCAATAGAAGTCTCTAAGGAGTTTATCTATATTAGATTTGATGTTGATAGGAAGTGGGAGAAGAGACATTTGATAAGTGGGAATAGCAGATAGGAAAAATTTAATCATTGTAGCTTGACTAGCTTTAGTGAGCCATTTTCCTATGAAACTACCTTTTTCATTTTGGACTTTAGAGACTAATAATTCCCATAGTTTAGACCTATGTACTCCCTTGTCTAAGGGGATCCCTAAATATTTGCAAGGAAACTTACCAATTTTGTAACCTAGAATGTTACAAATCTATCTCTCTTTAGTCGGGGGGGGTGTTAACAAAGAAAATTTTTGATTTGTTGGGGTTGACACTTTGGCTTGACGCCTTCATATAAACATTCAAGGTAGTTTTGAATGCCTTTGCTTCTTTTATATTGCATGACCCTGGCAATATTGTGTCATCTATAGACTGTTGATGGGTTATATTGGAAACGTTATTTGTTACTTTAACTCCTATAATTTTACCTTCTAGATGTGCCTTATTTATAGATCTACCCAAAGCTTCTGCCATGATCACATATAGGAAGGGTGATAGTGGATCACCTTGGCTAATGCCTCGAGAGATTTCAAAGAAGCCTTCAGGAGTACCATTAATTAAGAGTGAAATATTGGGTGTAGAGATACAGTTATAGATTAAATTTATCCATTGTTTGGAGAAACTGAATGCTTCTAAACATTTGCATAGAAATCTCCAATTGACTTTATCATATGCTTTCTGGATATCTATTTTAATGAGCATACAAGATTCTTTGTTGTACTATGCGGTATGCACTATTTCTTGGGCTATTATAATTCCATCCAAAATTGAATGGTTAGGAACAAACCCTATCTGTTCTTCAGAGATGATTAATGGAAGAAAGGTTTTGAGCCTATTTGCTAAGCATTTAGAAAGAATTTTATAGATTGTGTTACATAGGGAAATTGGGCGAAAATCCCTTGGTTCTAGGCTATCATGTTTCTTGGGAATGAGAGAGAAAAAGGTATTGTTGATTTCAGTTAGTAGTGTGCCTGAGTTTCTAGTTGCTTCTATAGCTTTCCAGATGTCCTCATCGAGAAAATGCCAACATTTTTGGAAGAAGCCAACTTGAAAGCCATCAGGACCGGGAGCTTTCTCAGGGTGGAGCTGAAATAGAGATTTTTTGACTTCTGACGATAGTTTTCTATTTATCCATTTATTATCTGCTTCAGAGATTAATTTGGGGATTGACGATAATAATTTCTTTTGGGCATCTAAATTAGAATATTCATGATTATTAAGAAGCATTTGGTAAAAGTGAACAAGATGTTCTGTTATAAGTTTTGGATCTTCGATGAGATCACCATTTGAGTCTTTTAGTTTTTTAATTCTATTAATATTTCTTTTATTGTTAGTACTATTATGAAAAAAATTGGTATTGTTATCACCTTCTTTAAGCCATGTCTCTCTAGATTTTTGTTTCCAGAAGATCTCTTCCTTAATTAGGATCTCCGCATGATTAGCCATAAGTTCTTTTCCTTTTTATAGGATGTTTCATCCATTCCTTGCTTTATGACAATTTCATTTAAGTTATTTATTTCTGACTCTATTTTTTTTTTTGTTCAAAGTTATTATTAAATTTTTCTTTGTTCCAGTCCAAAATCTTAAGTTTAATAATTTTAAGCTTGGCTACTAGGCAATACATCCTAGAGCCAGAGATTTTAATATGTTTCCACCATTGTTCCAAAAGTTGCATAAATTCCTCATCCTGAAACCACATGAATTCAAATTTAAATGGATTTCTAAGCAGTTTGAAATTCTCTGTAATAGTTAACCTAACTGGAAAGTGGTCTGACTCCGATTTAGTAAGCACTTTCGCATATGTATTATAATTAAAATTTCCCATATCTCCGCTAATCAAGAATCTATCCAACCTTTCAGCAATATGGCTAAAACTTGCTCTACGATTGTTCCATGTAAACAACCCATTATTAGTGTTGATGTCTGTCAAGTTATTTTCTGTGACCGATAGACTAAAGTCTTTTTGTGATTGAGAAACAAATTGTGATCCACCAAATTTTTCTTTAATGTCTAGGATTGCATTAAAATCCCCTCCTATTATATGTATATCATCAAGGTTGTTTGAAAGTTGAATATGTATGTCTTGCCATAGTTTTTTCTTTTCTGAATTAGGGATAGGTCCGTATACATTAATGAGCTTGAATTTTAATTTTGTTTTTAAACTGATAACTGTTAATAATAACCAGTTATTATATTTTAAAACTCCCTCTATCATTACTTTCCTAGGATCCCATAGAGCTGCCAGCCCACCAAAGGCTCCTTCTGAAAAGATTTTCCAATTTTAATTAAGGAAGAAGAAAGATTTTTCACCATTTTAAACCATTCTAAATGAATAATCTAAATAATCTAAATCTAAACTAATATAGCGACATTGCCCTCCATATTTAAATTTAAATCTAAATATAAAAATTAAACAATAAATTAAATAATGATCAAAATCTAAATCTAAATCTAAATGTAAAACTAAAACTAAATCTAAATGTAAAACTGAAACTAAAACTAAAACTAAATCTAAATCTAAATCTAAATCTAATTCTAAAGCTAAAACTAAAACTAAATTTAAAGCTAAAACAAAATTATATATAAAAACAAATTATTATATACAAAATAAAAATATCACCTTGATATTTGGTTGGTTTTCTTCTCTTGAAATGGGCTTCTTACAAATTAAATTAGGAGACACTCTTTTATAATATGAGAGTGTCTCTTCATATTCCCTAAAAGGTGTCTTTTTTAATTTCTTTGCCTCTCCAAATTCCTAAAAACTAAATAAAAGACTCCAAATTTTTGAAAATTCCTAACTTATTCTTCATCTCTGTGGCACCCCTATTTTTTGTGTCCTATTCTTTTGGGCCCTATTATTTTGGCCTTTCCATTTTGCTTCCTATTATTTCGACCATCTATTATTTTTTGTCTTGGCATTGGAATTTATGATTTATTTAAATTTATAATTTTATAACTTATTTATTTAATTTAATATTTTTTACTGTAGAAATTAAATGCTAAATATAAAAACTATATAAAATAAAGAATTAAAACTAAATCTTAAAGATTTTCCAATTTTAAATAAGGAAGAAGAAAGATTTTTCACTATTTTAAACTATTAAATATAAAAACTATATAAAATAAAGTATTAGGAAAGATTGTCCTATTCTTACTTAGAAGAATGTCCCTAAATCCCAACCTTTAGCTCCCTCCCCTAGCTCGGTCCCCCCTCCCCAAGCTCCTCCACCTCCCTCACCTCCATCTGATGGTGTTCTAGCTTCTGTTGTCTCTCAAGTCGTTATAGTGAGCTCCCAACCTTTGATCTCCTCTCTGTCTAACCCTCCCTTATCGAGCTTAGCCCACCTGGATGGTTTTCAAACTGTCGTTAACAAAAAATGCAAAAGGAAGCATAATCCTCCTTCCTGTAGCTCAAATCCTAGTGTTTCACCCTCGCCTGGTGCCCTGACCATTATACCCACTTTTGATTCCTCCTCATGTTCACCGAAAGCCAAACCTGCTAGTAAGAAGGCTGATAAAAATTTGACCCCCAGTCTCCCACCTAAATGCTTCAAAGAAATTGATGATGATTGCACGCTGGAAATTATTCTTTCCTTGTCCTCAAACCATCAGATCTCCATTACCACTTCCTCCATCCCCTCGGCGTCTATCACTGGAGTCTCACCTTCTATAACTGATGACATGGAAGTTTTGATGCATTCTGAATATGATACTAAGGATCTTGATGACAAATCTATTTTTCCTTAGTAAGAAAAAAGAGGTTGACCTCTAGGATCCAAAAATAAAAACATCCGTGGGAAGAATGGAAATTCTCTACCAGCTAATATTAACATTGATAGGTCCATGGATCCTAAGCGTTCCTCCCCCTCAGCTAGTTCCTCATGAATTGTGTCTCTTGGAATATTAGGTGTCTTGAGTCCCCGGATAGGAAACATATTATCAAACATTATTTCAATTCTATTAAGCATATGGATTGTCTTATGTTGCAAGAAATTAAAGCCACAGGTTTTGTGCTTGAAAGCAATCTAAATTTTATTTGGAAGGACACTATTAAGGTGCATTCTAATAATAGTAAAGGAAAGGGGGGTGTGGGCCTTCTTATTAATCCTAATTGGGTGTCTTGAATTACGAATAGAGGAGTGTCTCCCTGCAATAGAGGTGTTTCAGTTACTTTAACTATTAATTATTTATCTTTTGGTATCTGCTCCATTTATGCCTCCAATGACTATAAAGAAAGAGCAGACTTCTGGTCCTGGATCGCCTCCCTCCCCAATATCCCCTAGATTTTTGGGGGTGACTTCAACATGATCAAAGCTCAAGAAGACAAATTTGGGGGCCTCCCCTTCATGTAGAAAGACTTAGAAAAAATCCATTGGAACATAATGACATACTGCAAGATCATCTTTGACCCACTCACTGATAACTCTGATGGCTACAATGGCTTATGGCACACCTGGTGTAACTTTCAACAAGGCCCCTCCAGGATCTATGCTAGGTTGGATAGATTTTATGCTAATAAAAATTCTTTCTCCTTCCTCCTTGATGACCTTCAGAATTTGGTCATGGTCACACCCACATCACTCATAGACCACCACCCTATTTCTATTTGTATTATATTTAATGAGTCCCCTATTACTAAATTTTTTTTTAACTTGAGTTTCATTCTTAATAACTCTCTCCTCCTTGATGAAGATGTTCTTGCTGCTATCCATCTTATTAGAATTATTAACCATAAAAGTCCTCCCTCTCTATCTCCCATTGATCATTGGAGCCATAATATTTCTATCTGGCATAATGTTTTAAAGACCATTGGCCAAAAAAAAACTAAAGATTATAGGTACTCTGAGAAAATGCTCTTTTCTAAGCTCCACCTTACTGAAACTAATGTTCAAGATGATCCCCAAGACTTCACTCCATGCACTCAAGTTGCTCAAGCTAGGAACAGTCTTAGAAAACATCAACAAGTTAAAATTAGAGGAGCCAAGATCAGATCTTGTGCTCATTGGCTCTAAAATGGTGACAAAGGGTCAAATTGTTTTTTCAATCTTCTTAAACAAAAACAAGCTAATGAATCTATAGATAGAATCTTAATGGATAACAAAGAGATTATAGATAATGTTGGAATCAAAGATGCTTTTGTTAAATTCTATAGTAAGCTTTTCACCTCTGAGGACTCTGAGGAGGCTAAATCTCTTAGGCATGACTATAAAACTCTTATCCCCAATAGAATATCCAGACATGATGGTTTTTTTCTCAATGAAGATATATCGTTAGAAGAAATTTAAAAAGCTATCAAAACTGTAAAGAATGACAAGGCTACTAGCCCTGATGGTCTATCGAGTGAATTCTATAAAATTAACTTGGATTGGATCTGCAAGGACCTTTATGATATTTATTCTTATACTTATGCTAAAGGTACCTTGGGATGCCTCATTAACATACATATCATTAAGCTAATCACTAAGGATGGAGATAAAGCCATTCTGAAGAATTGGAGGCCTATTACCCTTCTTAATGTTTCCTATACAATTCTTGCTAAGATTTTGGCCTTAAGGTTTGAATCGATCCTTCCCAAATTTGTGAATACCACCCAGACTGGTTTCATCAAAAGTAGATATATTCTTGAAAATTTAATCACTAGCTGGGAAGCCATGAGTTGGTCCAAGTACTCCAACCAAGATTTTTCTATGCTACTTCTTAACTTTGAGAAAGCTTATGACCAGATTGAGTGGGATTATATCATTATGATGTTAGATGCTTTTGGTTTCCCTCCCATTTTCTGTAACCTTGTTAAAATTCTCCTTAAAGATTCCTCTACTCAGGTGGAAGTAAATGGATCCCTCTCCAAATGTTTCCCTCTTGGTAGATCCATTAGACAAGGCTGCCCCTTGGCCCCTACCCTATTTGTCATTGCCTTCGATGCCCTCTCTTACATCCTTAGGGACAACTCCCTTTCTCATGCCGTTAAGGGCATCACCCTTCCTAACGCTACTGAGCTTATTAAATGCCAATTTGTTGATGATACTTCATTATTTTTTGAAGCCAATGAATCCAACTTTGAGGCCCTTCAATTCAAGCTTAACACCTTTTGTACCATTTTAGGATTCTGTATCTCTCAAGCTAAATCTATTTATCTTGGCTGGTCTGATCAACCCCTTGCTTGGATCTACAACTCTAATTTCCAATGGGGAGGGCCTCAAAAAATTGTATGCTACATTGGTATTCCCTTCTCCATAGAACCCTCCCTCAAAGAAATGTGGTTGTGGATTAAAGATAATATTTTTAAAAAGCTTAATAAGTGGCATAATAGGTCCCTCTCCCTTGTTCGTAGAGTTTAGGTTTGTCAAAAAAATCTCTCCTCTTACAATGTGTACTACTGTTCTGCTTGGATGTTTAAAAATTATCAAATTCTCAATATTTAGAAAGTCATCAGGAACTTCCTATGGTCTGATGGTAAAGTAAAAAAGAAGCACCACATTGTGAAATGGGACTGGTGCCACACTGACAAGCTCCTTGGTGGGTTGGGCCTAAAAGATCTTAAAATCTAATGGACCGCCTTGGCCACCAAATGTATCTTTCACTCTGTGGAAGGTGATGAGCCTTGGAAGGTTCTCATTAGAAGTAATATTGAAAGAGGCATCCCTAGAAAGGCTAAAGCTTGGAAAAGAATCCCCTTTTGTGACATCATAGAGGGTGATTTTCCTTTTCTTGTTCAAGGATCCTTGGTTTTTAAACTTATTTTGAAAGTCAGGGAACATGTTAAAAAATACATCCCTAATAGATCCTTCTTTGACCATAATCTTATTTATGGTGAAAGATCCATTTGGTGGAAATTACAGCTTGCTAGAAAACCTCTTGCCCTCTCACAAGGATGTTCTGCCAAGTACTGGAATAATTTGGGGATTTCTCAATTTATTTGTCTCTTTGAAGAAGATAAAATTATTAGCTAGGAGGATATCAGTAATAAGTTCAATATTCCTCCATCTCAAAAGAAAACTTACAACATGATCGTCAAATCTAGTAAAGATCTACCCAAGGTTTGTCATGTTGACTCATAGATTTCTTAAGATCAAATGGTTGGATGGTACTATTGTGGAAAAAATTAAAGCTAAAAATATATACAAAATCATTGCTCCCAATAATGATATCATTGGGAACATTAATAGACTTTGGTACTATAACCTGGATGATAATATGTGGAAGAAACATCTTGATAGAATCTGGAAGTCTCCTATTGAGCCTAAAACTAAATGCTTCAAATGGTTATTGCTTCTTGACAGGCTTCCTGTTATGAAAGATCTTAATGATGATGTTGTCTACAGATTTTGTGGTCTTCATGACACTAGTAGACATATCTTCTTTGATTTCTCTTTTGCCAAAAGTATATGGAATATGTTTGGAATTAATTATCCTATCTATGTGAATATCTTTGAAATTATTACTGGTTATATTGATGGTGTTAAAAAGGATATGAATATTTTTTGGAATATGCTATCCTGTAACATTCTTTGGCAGATTTGGAAGTGCATAAATGAAGAAAGGTATCAAGATACCCTTAGGTCCCTTAATGAGTTTTTTCAAAAACTCACATATTTCAAAATTTCCTCACAGGTGAACATGACACTACAATATTTGGGGTAGAATTTCGATGCCAATTTGCGACGCCACTACAATTTGTGTTTGTTTTTTGTGTTTTTTTTTGCAAGTGCTCCTGATGGTGTCATAATAGCAATGATGTTGTCGTAATTGTGACACCAATTTGGTAATAAACATAAAAAAAGAAAAGAAAGTGTCATTTGTAATTTGTGAATTCGAAGAGCTGCCGCGAAGATGACACTGCACTATTGCATGGCATGAAGAGGGCATTCGAGTTTGGTGTGCGCAAAGAGGCCAACCCTGTGTGGGAAGAGGGCACTGGAACTTGAGGTAGGCATTCAAGCTTTTTCTTCTCATTAAATCAATTTCAATTGCATTGTTTACATCTTAGCATTGTTAATAATGACATTGTTTACATCTTAGCATTTGGAATGCTTGATGACCCACGAGCTTTGAAAACTAGGGCATCATTGCTATTACCTTAAAGGCATTGTGTGAAGTGTTTGATCTTTGTTTATTTGTTTTTCTGTTGATATTCACTATGTGGTACTCCCTATTTATGATCATTTCATGAGGAAATGTCTTGATGGTTTGTGGGCTGCAAGCTAGGGCATCATACATTGTTTATGAGCTCACTATTGAATACTGACATTGTTTACATCTTTTCATTTGGAATGCTTGATGATCCATGAGGTTTGAGAGCTAGGGCATCATTGCTATTACCTTCAAGGAATTGTGTGAAGTGTTTGATCTCTCTTTATTTGTTTTTCTATTGATATTCACTATGTGGTACTCCCTGTTTATGATCATTTCATGAGAAAATGTCTTAATGGCTCGCAAGCTGTAAGCTAGGGCATGATACATTGTTCATGAGGTCACTGTTTAATACTGGCATTGTTTACATCTTTTCATTTGGAATGCTTGATGACCTGTGAGCTTTGAAAGCTAGGGCATCATTTCTATTACCTTCAAGGCATTGTGTGAAGTATTTGATCTCTCTTTATTTGTTTTGGTGTTGATATTCACTATGTGGTACACCCTGTTTATGATCATTTCATGAGGAAATGTCTTGATGGCTCGCAAGCTGCAAGCTTGGGCATCATACATTGTTCATGAGATCACTGTTTAATATTGACATTGTTCATGAGCTCATTGTTTAATATCTGGCCAGGCCATGTAAATGGTACTAGGCCAACCCAATTAGCCCAACAAAATGTGTCATGTTTATCTTTGTCAAATACACTCGTTCACCATTTTGTTCTCATTCTTCACACAAATATTGTATCAAAAGTAATTGTAAACAATGATTCAAAGAAAAAAGAAACAACTAGAATAGATCAGACCCCAAAAGAATATAGTCAACTACAATAGCTCATAGTCTTAATGAAATAAATAGTGTATAAAAAAATATATGGTGCACAACAACAGTAAGCATGCAATGAAAACAATAACATTGCATGATAAAATTCAATACTCTTAGTTTTTATTCACATCGCACATGCATAATTATAGATGAGGATAAGTAATAGGGTGCCAGGCATTGCTTAGATCCTTTGGATATAACCCCATCTTTTTCTTCCTTGCAGGTTTTGGATCATACAAGAGCATACTGGATTGAACCCTGGGTCAACACTTCATTACTTCAAGTAATGTTTGGTACGTTCATTATTTATGTTCATCCACTTATGTATGTTTGCATTCATTCATATTCTTCTGAAAGTTGGCTATTAGCGACCATATATGATGATTCTTGATGTTTTTGGGTCATTTGATGAAAATATGTAAAAGTTTCTTAAAAGTTTATATTTTTTATTTCAATTTTTAAAATCATAAAATGAATAAAATTCAAAGAATAAATTAAGGTAATCTTTGTCTTCACTTAAAACAAAAACATAAAGCTCATAAAGCATGGTAAAAGAGGGCCCTAACTATGGTAAAATAGGAAAGTTGCCACCTTGCATTGCTCTTCATATGATAGCTGTGAAGGGACTATGTTATAAAATTTCAAGGCATGAAATTTTATACTTTTTGACATCATACGTTTTTCTCCTTAGCATTGAGTTTACAATGTGGGGGACTTGAAGAAAATATATGTACAATTATAAAATTTTTTGCCTTGAAATTTGGCATGAAATTTTATAACATAGTTCCTTAGCATTTGATCTTTATATGGAAGCCATGACTTGAGGTAGGCATTCAAGCTTTTTATTATCATTAACTCAATTTAATTTTGATGGAATTTGTTGATTTAATGGAAAAATATGAATGTTAATACTGGCATTGTTTACATCTTTGCATTTGGAATGCTCGATGACCTACGAGCTTTGAGATCTAGGGCATCATTGCTATTACCTTCAAGGCATTGTGTGAAGTGTTTGATCTCTCTTTATTTTTATTATTATTGATATTCACTATGTGGTACTCCCCATTTATGATCATTTCATGAAGAAATGTCTTGATGGCTCGCAAGCTACAAGCTAGGGCATCATGCATTGTTTATGAGCTCATTGTTTGAGCACCTCATGTCCCTATTTGATTGGCTGGTGCTCTATTTGTTATATTGATGCTATTAGATCAAATAGGGACATCTGTAATAAAATAGGGACATCAGTAATAAAATAATACACTTACTATTTTGAATTTGAGCTCTAGCATCATGCAATGTTATTGCTGTCAAAACAGTAAGTGTATTAATGTATGATCTAATAGAAACAACCTCATTGATCATTACCTTTGACTCCTCCATCATTATAGAAGAGATAACTACCTACAACTATATTTCATAATTCCTCTTTTGAAGTCATAGGTTAGTTTAACTATTGGACAATAAGCTAATAGGATTTTTGAATAGATTTGAATAAAAACTAAGAGTATTGAATTTTATCATGCAATGTTATGGCTATCATTGCATGCTTTCTACTTTTTTACACCATATATTGTTTTATACACTATTTATTTCATTGAGACTATGAGCTATTGTAGTTGATAATATTCTTTTGGGGTTTGATCTATTGTAGTTGTTTTGTTTTTTTCTTTGAATCATTGTTTACAATTACTTTTGATGCTATATTTGTGTGAAGAACAAGAACAAAATGGTGAACAAGTGTATTTGACAAAGATAAACATGAAACATTCTATTGGGATGATTGGGTTGGCCTAGTACCATTCACATGGCTTGGCCAAATATTAAACAGTGAGCTCATGAATAATCATCCTACTACTTACATTGCAATTTCTATGTCCACAGCCATTAGAATATATCACTCCTCCTGTTATATAGGCATCCTTCTCATTAAGTGTTACCATTAAAATATATCACTCCTCCAGTTATATAATGTATATGCATACTTGTTTAAAATGCCATACTTGTTGCTCTTAAATATTATTACCATTTCACTCAAATTTAAATGACATTAAAGCCACGCCCAAAATGTATACATACGTGTAAGTATAGGAGAAGTTAGATTCTCCAACTATTGGAAAAAAAAACTATACCAATAGCAGCTTATGAGAAACTGTACTTGTGCTTACCACACCATACCTTAGCATCATAATGCTTATTATTTTTAAGCTTCAGCAAGGCTTCTTACCATGCAATGCCAATAGATTTGTATGCAACACTGATTTAGGCTAGATGTAAACTACATGTGCCACATAAACAACATGGTTGAATGCAATCTCTTCTACGCATTTTCAAGAGTTTTCCCACCAATACAAGCATACATAACGCATTGATACATTGTTCATGAGCTCACTGTTTAATACTGGAATTGTTTACATCTTTTCATTTGGAATGCTTGATGACTTACGAGCTTTGAAAGATAGGGAATCATTTCTATTACCTTCAAGGCATTATGTGAAGTGTTTGATCTCTCTCTTTATTTGTTTTGGTATTGATATTCACTATGTGGTACTCCCCATTTATGATCATTTCATGAGGAAATGTCTTGATGGCTCATGGGCTATAAGCTAGGGCATCATACATTATTCATGAGATCACTGTTTAATACTGACATTATTCATGAGCTCATTGTTTAATATCTGGCCAAGCCATGTAAATGGTACCAGGCCAACCCAATTAGCCCAACAAAATATGTCATATTTATCTTTGTCAAATACACTCGTTCACCATTTTGTTCTTGTTCTTCACACAAATATTGCATGAAAAGTAATTGTAAACAATGATTCAAAGAAAAAAGAAACAACTACGATAGATCAAACCCCAAAAGAATATAGTCAACTACAAGAGCTCACAGTCTCAATGAAATAAATAGTGTATAAAATAATATATGGTGCACAACAGCAGCAAGCATGCAATGACAACAATAACATTGCATGATAAAATTCAATACTCTTAGTTTTTATTCACATTTCACATGCATAATTGTAGATGAGGATCAGTAATAGGGTGTCAGGCATTGCTTAGATCCTTTGGATCTAACCCCATCTTTTCTTTCCTTGCGGGTTTTGGATGATACAAGAGCATATTGGATTGAACCTCGGGTCAACACTTCATTAATTCAGGCAATGTTTGGTACCTTCATCTTTATGTTCATCCACTTATGTATGTTTTAATTCATTCATATCCTTCTGAAAGTTGGCTATTAGCGACCATATATGATGATTCTTGATGTTTTTGGGTCATTTGATGAAAATATGTAAAAGTTTCTTAAAAGTTTATATTTTTTATTTCAATTTTTAAAATCATAAAATGAATAAAATTTAAAGAACAAATTAAGATAATCTTTGTCTTCAATTAAAACAAAAACATAAAGCTCATAAAGCATGGTAAAAACATAAAGCTCATAAAGCAAGGTAAAAGAGGGCCCTAACTGTGGTAAAATGGGAAAGTTGCCACCTTGCACTACTCTTCATATGACAGTTGCGAAGGAACTATGTTATAAAATTTGAAGGCATGAAACTTTATACTTTTTGACATCATAATTTTTTCTCCTTAGCATTGAGTTTACAATGTGGGGGACTCGAAAAAAATATATGTACTATTATAAAATTTTGTGCCTTGAAATTTGACATGAAATTTTATAACATAGTTCCTTTGCATTTGATCTTTATATGATAGCCATGACTTGAGGTAGGCATTCGAGATTTGTCTTCTCATTAACTCAATTTTATTTTGATGGCATTTGTTGATTTAATGGAAAACTATGAATGTTAATACTGACATTGTTTACATCTTTGCATTTGGAATGCTTGATGACCCACGAGCTTTGAGATTTAGGACATCATTGCTATTACCTTCAAGGCATTGTGTCAAGTGTTTGATCTCTGTTTATTTATTTTTATTGTTGATATTCACTATATGGTACTCCCCGTTTATGATCATTTCATGAGGAAATATCTTGATGGCTCACAGGCTGCAAGCTAGGGCATCATGCATTGTTTATGAGCTCACTGTTTGAGCACCTCATGTCCCTATTTGATTGGCTAGTGCTTTGTTTGTTATATTGATGCTATTAGATCAAATAGGGACATCAGTAATAAAATAGGGACATCAATAATAAAATAATACACTTACTATTTTGAATTTTAGCTCTGGCATCATGCAATGTTATTGCTGTCAAAACACTAAGTGTATTAATGTATGATCTAATCGCAAAAACCTCATTGATCATTACCTTTGACTCCTCCATCATTATAGAAGAGATAACTACCTACAACTATATTTCATAATTCCTCCTTTGAAGTCATAGGTTAGTTTAACTATTGGACAATGAGATGATAGGAGTTTTGAATAGATTTGAATAAAAACTAAGAGTATTGAATTTTATCATGTAATGTTATTGCTGTCATTGCATGCTTGCTACTTTTGTGCACCATATATTGTTTTATACATTGTTTATTTCATTGAGACTATGAGTTATTGTAGTTGACTGTATTCTTTTGGGGTCTGATCTATTGTAGTTGTTTCTTTTTTCTTTGAATCATTGTTTACAATTACTTTTGATGCAATATTTGTGTGAAGAACAATAATAAAATAGTGAATGAGTGTATTTGACAAAGATAAACATGACACATTTTGTTAGGCTGATTGGGTTGGCCTTGTACCATTTCCATGGCCTAGCCAGATATTAAACAGTGAGCTCATGAACAATCATCCTACTACTTACACTGCAATTTCTATGTCTACTTACAATAATAAATTATAGAGTTTCAATACAATTTCTATGTCCACAACCATTAAAATATATCACTCCTCCTGTTATATAGGAATCCTTCTCATTTAGTGTTGTCATTAAAATATATCACTCGTCCTATTATATAATGTATATGCATACTTGTTTAAAATGCCATATGTGTTGCTCTTAAATATTATTACCATTTCACTCAAATTTACATGACATTAAAGCCAAGCCCAAAATGTATACATATGTGTAAGTATAGGAGAAGTTGGATTCTGAAACTATTGAAAAAGAAAAACTATACCAATAGTAGCTTATGAGAAACTATACTTGTGCTTACCACACCATACCTCAACATCATAATGCTTATCATTTTCAAGCTTCAGCGAGGCTTGTTACCACGCAACATCCATAGATTTGTATGCAACATTGATTTAGGCTGGAGATAAACTACATGTGTCATGTAAACAATATGGTTGAATGTAATCTCTTTTGCGTGTTTTCAAGAGTTTTCTCACCAATACAAGCGTAAGTAATGCATTGAATGTAATCTATGAACATTGCGTGGTATGAAATCTCACTGAAGCTTGAAATATATCACTCCTCATGTTATTGTCAAAATTAAATTTAAATATTTTTAAAAACATTTATTATTGTAGAGTTAAGATATCATTATCTCAATAATAAAACAATCTTGCATAATAGCTTTTGAATCACATTAACAGACACCCATGTTCTGTAGCATAGTTCATTTTAGAAGTGTATGGCTTGACTATGCATATGCATAATTGTAGATGAGGATCAGTAATAAGGTGCCAGGCATTGCTTAGATCCTTTGGATCTAAACCCATCTTTTCCTTCCTTGTAGGTTTTGGATCATACAAGAGCATACTGGATTGAAGCCTGGGTCAACACTTCATTACTCCAAGCAATGTTTGGTACCTTCATTATTTATGTTCATCCACTTATGTATGTTTTCATTCATTCATATTCTTTTGAAAGTTAATCTTTATGTGCTCAAATTCAAAATAGTAAGTGTATTATTTTATTATTGATGTCCCTATTTGAAGTGTTTGATCTTTCTTTATTTGTTTTGGTGTTGATATTTACTATGTGGTACACCCCGATTATGATCATTTCACGGGGAAATATCTTGATGGCTCATGAGCTGCAAGCTAGGGCATCATACATTGTTCATGAGCTCACTATTTAATATTGACATTTTTTACATATTTTTATTTGGAATGCTTGATGACCTGTGAGCTTTGAGAGCTAGGGCATCATTTCTATTACCTTCAAGGCATTGTGTGAAGTGTTTGATCTCTCTTTATTTGTTTTTTTATTGATATTCACTATGTGGTACTCCCCATTTATGATCATTTCATGACGAAATGTCTTGATGGCTTGTGGGCTGCAAGCTAGGGCATCATGCATTGTTTATGAGCTCACTATTTGAGCACCTCATGTCCCTATTTGATTGGCTGGTAATCAGATAGTGAGCTCATAAATAATGCATGATGTCTGAGCTCAAAGTCAAAATAGTAAGTGTATTATTTTATTAAAACTAAATATATTATTTTATTAAGATTCTATTAAGACAAAGTATTTTGGGTTAGTTTTATGTTATTTTATAAGATTTTATTAAGACTAAATATATGATGTAAACTCATAGTTATACTTGATATATATATACTTCAAAGGTGAAATTATGAAATATAGTTGTAGATAGTTATCTCTTCTATAATGATGGAGGAGTGAAAGGTAATGATCAATGAAGTTGCTGCTATTAGATCATACATTAACACACTGAATATTTTGAATTTGAGCTTGAGCATCATGCAATGTTATTGTTGTCATTGCATGCTTGTTATTGTTGTGCACTATATATTGTTTTATAGACTGTTTATTTCATTGAGACCATGAGCTTGGTTTTTCTTTCAAAAGTGTATGGCTTGACTATGCACATGCATAATTGTAGATGAGGATCAATAATAGGATGCCATTCATTGCTTAGATATTTTTTTATCTAACCCCCATTTCTCTTTTCTTTGCAGGTTCTGGATCACATAGGGGCACACTAGATTAATACTCGGGTAAAAAATTCATCACTTTAGGCAATGTCTGGCACCCTTATTATTTATGTTCATCCTCTTATGTATGCTTGTACCCTTACATTTTCTTCTGAAAGTTGTTTTCCTTGTATAGTATATACAATTTATTTTTCATATATATACATGTAATCTTTAGATGCAAAAAATTATTTTCCTTTACATGTATCCTTGCATGAAATCAACACAAATTAAACAAGATCATTTAATAATGCAAACTAGGGTATTGTAATCACTTATCTAGTAATTAGTTCCCCAAACCATTACTAAGGATTGAACATAAGTCTAAGTGCCCAAATCTATTGTTCTATGTGTATAAAATAATATATGGTGAACAACAGTAGCAAGAATGCAATGACAACAATAACATTGCATGATGCCCGAGCTCAAATTCAAAATAGTAAGTGTATTAATGTATGATCTAATAGTAGCAACCTCATTGATCATTACCTTTCACTCCATCATTATAGAAGAGATAACTACCTATAACTAGAGCATCATGCATTGTTTATGAGCTCACTATTTGAGAACCTCATGTCCCTATTTGATTGGCCAGTGCTCAAATAGTGAGCTCATAAATTGTGACACCCATTTGGTTATTAAAAAAAGAAAAAAAAAAGAAAGTGTCATTTGTAATGTGTGAATTTGAAGAGCTGCCGCGAAGATGACATTTCACTTTTGCATGGTGCGAAAAGGGCATTCGAGTTTGGCATGCGTGAAGAGGCCATCACTGTGTGGGAAGAGGGCATTGGCACTTGAGGTAGGCATTCAAGATTTGTCTATTTGATCATATAAGGGGAGTACCACAGTGAATATCAACAACAAAAAAAATAAAGAGAGATCAAACACTTCACACAATATATGTTGGTTTATAAGATTTTATTAAGACTAAATATATTATTTTATGAGCTCACTGTTTGAGCACCTCATGTCCCTATTTGATTGGTCAGTGCTCTATTTTTTTATAATGATGCTATTAGATCAAATAGGGATATCACTAATAAAATAATACACTATGTGGTAGTCCCTATTTATTATCATTTCATGAGGAAATATCTTGGTGGCTTGTGGGCTGCGGTAAGCTAGGGCATCATACATTGTTCATGAGGTCACTGTTTAATACTGGCATTGTTTACATCTTTTCATTTGGAATGCTTGATGACCTATGAGCTTTGAGAGCTAGAGAATCATTTCTATTACCTTCAAGGCATTGTGTGAAGTGTTTGATCTCTATTTATTTGTTTTGGTGTTGATATTCACTATGTGGTACTCCTCGTTTATGATCATTTCATGAGGAAATGTCTTGATGGCTCACGGGCTACAAGCTAGGACATCATACATTGTTCATGAGCTCACTATTTAATACTGGCATTTTTCATGAGCTCACTATTGAATATCTGGCTAGGCCATGTAAATGGTACCAGGCCAACCCAATCAACCCAACAAAATGTGTCATTTTTATCTTTGTCAAATACACTCGTTCACCATTTTGTTCTTATTTTTCACATAAATATTGAATCAAAAGTAATTTTAAACAATGATTCAAAGAAAAAGAAATAAGTACAATAGATTAGACCCCAAAAGAATATAGTCAACTATAATTGCTTAAAGTCTCAATGAAATAAATAGTGTATAAAATAATATATGATGCACAACAATAGCAAGCATGCAATGACAATAATAACATTGCATGATGCCTGAGTTCAAATTCAAAATAGTAAGTGTATTAATGTATGATCTAATAGAAGCAACCTCATTGAAAATTACCTTTCACTTCTCCATCATTATAGAAGAGATAACTACCTACAACTAGGGAATCATGCATTGTTTATGAGCTCACTATTTAAGCATCTCATGTCCCTATTTGATTGGTCGGTGCTCAAATAGTGAACTCATAAATAATGCATAATGCCCTAGGTTGCAGCCTACAAGCCATCAAGATATTTCCTCATGAAATGATCATAAATGGGGAGTACAACATAGTGAATATCAACAACAAAACAAATAAGGAGAGATCAAACACTTCACACAATATGTTGGGAGTTCCCTTTGATCTTCAACTTGTAGATTTATACTTTGATGGATAACTTTAATATAACTTTGACTCTATCACCACTCCAAATTCTACAAGGAAGAGGGCCAATTAACAAGGATCAAAAGAGATCCTCCTACACTTTGAGCCTTAATGCTTAGGCGGGTGTACCCTTCATTCACTTCTTCAAAGGAATCAGAAAATGTTATACCAATATACTCTTTACTAACTGATTTAAAGATTTGATCATTTAAATTTATGTGTGTGTGTGTGATTGAAGATGATGGATTGCCTCCAAAGAATAGATTAGTGCCTTAACCAGGGCATAGAGTCACCTAATAGCATACATCAACCAAATAACTCAAACACACTTGAATTTAGGATAAGTGCTTTGCCTATTATCCCTCTCACTCACATACCAGGACATCAAATTCTCATCAAGCCATCAACTCACTAAAATTACCTGAAAGACTTTAATCCTAACTTTGTTAGGAACTCAAAGATAATCTCAAAATACTCTTTGTTTACCATATACTAACCCACTTTGTGAAGTTAACATATACGAGCTCAGGAACAAAACAAAAAGATATACACCACTATGAGATTAGAATTCAACTATATTCTCATTTAGACTTGCAAAATCAATACATTATCAGACAACAAAATGCCAAAGAAACAAACCCAAAATCTAGGCTCTCCTTACTCAGTATAATACCATCAAAAACAACCAGGGACCAAAGAAAGTTTTGGAACCCGCACTAAGTAAAAAATTCTACACTATATACCTCCTAGTCACCTTGGAATCCTCAAAGAGGATGCATCAAGCTTTGGGTGACTAGGGTTAGCGTTTCAACCACCAAACCCACTAAAAATGGTCACAAAATTTATCACAGGGAACGAAAACCAATCGGCCATGCCTGAGGAAGATTTGTACTCATGATAGATCTCAGGGAAAGTACTGCAAATCATGAAAATTCAAAATTATCAACCCTTTTTGGCCACCTGCAATACACCTCGAGCAAAAAAACACATGGTACAGACCCCTGTAGATGATCATGGAACACCCTGGACCACACTGCAATAGCAAGCGCCACCAAACAAATCAAATCTGGCTATGAAAGCATTCAATTTTAGTCTTTCTAGTCGCAGGAAACCCTCTAAAAATTCAAATTTGAAAATAAACGGCTACCTCCAAGCGCCTGCAGCAAATCGGCGATCTAAATTTAAAATCAGGTTAACTTTAAGTCATGTCCATTAGATCTCTTCTTTTCATGGTCTTTTAAGTCTTAACTCAATTGCCACCCTAGGTTTACCTTTTAGCGAATGCACGACAAGGCATTTCCTTACTCGCAGAAAGAAAACCTTAAGCCATTTTTAACTCTGTGACCTAGCGACTAAAAGAAAACATTTAACCTTGGTCCCACATCTAACGAACTGGCCATAGAAGGTTTCTGCCAATTTGCGAAACACTTTTTACCTCTGCCAAGTTAGTTAGCGATTACGCGAACGCTTGTTTGCTGAATTTCCAATCAAATCAGAGCACCGCTATACTTTTCTGCGAATGAGCGAAACCTTTGCAATTTGTTGGGTGGCTAAACCATTTTGTTAGAATCTCCAAGTGCTCACCCTAGCCCACCTAGAAGATCGACGACCATCTTAAAATCTCATGCAGTTAGAAGATGCCATCACATTACATGCCATCCATTGATCTTCTGTCACTATCAGAACAACTGAACCCTGAAAGACCTAGTCCCACTGACACAATATCCAGTCACACATTGTGGACCAATCATAGCTTGCCATATCAGCACACCTAGCATGTGGACTCGTCGCACTTCATCCTTTCTAAGAAGGATTGAATCGATGGTCGGTGCATGATCTTAAGCCTATGATAGATCCCATAAGATCATGCACCCATCATTGATATTATAACATTGTTAGGACCCACTGACGCATCTGGAAACTAGGTCCCACTAACAACTACCGATGTGTTGATACATGGACCAATGAAACAACTCCAACTGTGCCTACGTGTAACTTTGGACCTACCTTTATCTCTAACATGAACACCTGGAGGATCGGATGAATGGCGTAAGATCTGAAGGTCTTAAAATATTCTATGCACATTCACGCCAGTCATCGATCTAGAATCTTAGCCAATACCATAGAGCATGACCCCACCATGTTGTATAGGATACTCTGACGAATCAAGTACTGCGACATCACCGAATTCGGCAGACAGACATACAATTTCTTCATTCATTCTGACAACCCTGCCACTTCACTATTTCCTTCGGCCAATAAGGAAACACCATTTGTGCTTACCTGGTAGTGGACCCATCTGTAGAGAAAGGCAACAATATACAATAAAATCAACGACCATCGCAAAATTGCAAGCCTCTGACAAAACGATTGCGCTTTAACGACAACCGTCAGATGTAGATGTTGTCAGAGCCAGGCCCAGGAAAATATTAAGCCAGAACATAGGAAAAATTAAATGCTGAGACTTAGGCTTATAAGGAAAAAATTTAGGCGCAGAGGACTTCAGAAAATTAAAAGGCCGGCGAGGTATAAAAACTTAGGAAAAATTAAAGCGGGGGCCGACCAAAAATATAAAGAACGTGCACTATAGGACCTTTAAGTGACCCAGAAAAGGTAACGTCAAATTAGAACAAGGCCAAGGTTTTACAAAGGGTTACAGCTAGTTTTTGAATATTTTGCTTAGGGTTTTAGCTAGAGACATGAAAAATGATACAGAGGGTAGGGGAAAGACAATGAAGCCATAAATTTTTTTACGCGTGCTAATAGTGGCTTTGTCTAGGGATGTATGCCTCCTGTAGGCATAGCAAGGATCTAGAATTAGTGGTTTAAAGCAGACCATCCCACTGGAAATGATCGACAATGGAGAGCAATAGGACCAAAAACCCTACAGACCAGGGAAAAATAGGGCAGGGGCAAGCAACTTATTTACAAAATTTATAGAATGTACAAACCTAAGTACTGTTCATGGAAAAAGAATACCTTCAATTGAAGTA
The DNA here is from genome assembly GCA_027943335.1 of Chamaecyparis obtusa. Classification (NCBI taxonomy): domain Eukaryota; kingdom Viridiplantae; phylum Streptophyta; class Pinopsida; order Cupressales; family Cupressaceae; genus Chamaecyparis; species Chamaecyparis obtusa. The sequence goes on from BSBK01008535.1 coordinate 111,685, forward strand.
TTTCTTCAAGAATTGTCCATGAACTGGCAATTCTTGAACTTCACCATTTAATTCTTTCACAATGTATGAATCTTGGCCCCATTTCTCATGAATTAGATATGGCCCTAGCCAGATGGGATCAAACTTACCATGTTTTCCTTTATCCTCCAATCTAGCATTCCAAATTAATACCAAATCACCAGGCTCAAACTTCCTGTCAACAGTCTTCTTGTCATATAAATTCTTAACCTGCAACTGTAATTTGGCATTCCTTGCAACTGACTCCCTTCTAGTCTCATCCAATCTGATGAGGTCCTCAATTCTCAACTGTATCTCATCATCTATGTCATCATCATATAATTGAACAAATTTGTGCATTTCCAACAAATTATTCTGAGGCATTCTTGCATGAATTCCATATACTAGGTCAAATGGTGCACAACCAATTTCCTTCTTCACAGTTACCCTATCAGCCCATAGAGCTAATGGTAGCTTTGAATTCCATGCCCTCTTATTTTTTTCAAGAACCCTCTTTAGGATTTTAATCAAACTCTTATTAGTAGATTCTACCTGACCATTTCCTTGTGGATGATAAGGTGAGAAATTAGAAATCTAAATTCCTAAACCTTTGCAAAAGTCCTTATATTCAGCAGACCTGAAGCACATGGCATTATCACGTACTATTCTATCAAGGAAACCAAACCTTGTAACAATATTATTCAACAAAAAATCAATTACCACCTTACTAGTTGCATTTCTTGTAGGTATAGCTTCTACCCACTTTGTAAAGTAATCAGTGGCAACTAAGATCCATGAGTGTCCTCCACTTGACTTGTTTGGTATCTCCCCTATGAAATCAATTCCCCATTGTTGGAAAGGAGCCTGAACTTCTATTGGTTTTAATGGCACATTGCCTAAAAATTTAAGCTTACAAGAAAACCTTTGACAAGCATCACACCTCCTCACGAACTATTCTGCATCCTTGAAGATTGTGGGCCACCAAAATCCTACTCTCAAGATTTTATGAGTAGTTGTCTTACCCATATAAGGCCCACCACAAACTCCCTTATGCATTTCTCTCAACAATACTTCAGCCTGATTTTCATCTATACATTTCAAAAGTATGCAATCTAAATTCTTTCTATACAATTTACATTTCACAATTACATACTTGATGGCTTGTAACTTCAATGTCCTCTTTTGATTATCATTCATTCCTGCTGGACATCTCATATTTCTCAAGTAATAAATAATATCTTGATACCAAACACAATCATCCATGTCACATGTATAATCAATTTTAGAATGATTTACCTGATTTGAATCAAGATTGGATTGGGCCATCAGTTTTGCCAATCCCTAGCCTCTAACCAATTTAGTAATCTGGATGTCAACATTGAATTCTTGAATCCTATTGATATATCTGCATCTTCTTCCAGACACCTCTTGCTATGAGAAAATATCCTTCACAGCTGCACTTGGCACAAAAGCAATCACAACTGCCCCCATCAAGTAACACTTAAAAGCCTTGACTGCCTTCACAAGGGCATATGCTTGTTTCTCATTTATGTCATACTTCAATTCAGCAGCCTACAAAGATTTACTGAAAAATGCAATAGGCTGCTCAAAACCATCCTTATTCTTTTGTAACAAAACTGCAGCAATAGTGTGAAAAGATGCAAAGGAAAAGATATGCATTGGGACATTATAATCAGGTGCCTTAAGCACTGGTGCATCTTTGATAGCGTGCTTGACATTTTTGAAAGCCTCATTAGGCTCACCCTCCCAATTGATTGCAGATCCCTTCTTCAACATATTAGAAATAGGTCTAGTAACCTCTACAAAATTTGTTACAACCCTCAAGAAATTGACCTGACCAAAGAAGGACTAAATCCCTTTAACATTCTTTGGCCTCTAAATTTTATCAATAGCTGCTACCCTCTTAGGGTCAATTCTAACTCCTTGCTTCCCAACTAAGTGGCCAAGAAACCTACCTTCAATGACACCAAAAGCACATTTCCTTGGATTTAGTGAAATGCCAAATTCCAAAGCCCTTACAAATATTTTCTCTAAATGAGTGCAATGGTCCTCTTCCCTCTTGGAATAGGCAGTTAAATCATCTTGATATACAACAAGGAAATCATTGATAAAATCTGAAAAGGCAACATCCATTGCCCTCTGAAAAGTGGCACCAGCATTTGTGAGACCAAAAGGCATTCTCACATAAACATATGTCCCCCAAGATGTAGTGAAAGCTGTCTTGAATTGCTCTGATTCTTTGACAATGACCTGATTGTAACTAGAGAAACCATCCATCATAGACATCAATTCTAATCTAGTCACTCTCTGCAACATAGCTTCCATATTGGGCAGACAATAGTTATCCTTTAATGAGCTGATGTTCAAATTCCTGAAGTCCACATAAAGCCTGATGTCACCATTCTTCTTTCTCATAGGAACAAGATTTGACACCCAAGAAGAGTGCCTTAAAGGCTTAATAATTCCAGCATCTCTTAGCTTCATTAACTCTTCTTGCATCTTGGGTGCCAAAGTGGGATTTATAGGCCTTTGTTTTTGTCAAAAAGGTTTAGCATCTTCTTTCAAAGGAATGATATGCTAAAACAAATCTTCTCTATAAACCTTTAGGTCATCATATGACCATGCAAAAACATGCCTGAATTTTCTCAACAATTCAATCAAAGATTTCTTTACCTTTTGAGATATATCTCTACCAATGTATACTTTCTTAGGTGCTTCATGTGTTCCAAGATTTATCCCCTCTAGATCAGCATGATCTTCTCTTTTGATATTCTTTCGAACTCTATCCTGGTTATCAAAGACAGTCTCCAAAACAATAAGCCCCTTGGGCACCTTGTTAGTTCTAAGTTGAATGACCTCATTGCCAAAGACAACCTCCCTTCCTTCCACTGACTCAACCAAGGTTGAACAATCAAATTCTTGACCATGATACTGATCTTCACAACTCATAAACTTCAAGATATCATTATCATCATCAAAAATATGCCAATTTTCAATATTGTCTGGTATACTAGGCCTAGCCTGAATTTCAACTTTAGAAATACCAAAAAAAGTAATATCAGTGGGATTGATTGCAATATTAGCTAACAAGTTAGCCATCTTATTGTTACTCCTATCCTTCCACTCAATATTGAAGGAATCAAAACATTCAATCAAATCCCAAACTGCATTCCTATATTGTTTCAACCTCTTGTTCTTGGAAGCATATACTGATTTGACTTGGGACACCACCAATTCAGAATCACCAACAACACTCAAAAACTTAATACCATGCTTTTGTGCCAACCTCAGTCCTAACAAAAAAGCCTCATATTTTGCTATATTGTTGGCACAAAAGGAATTCAATGTGAAAGAAAATTTGTAGGTATTTCCATCAGGAGAAATAAGTAAGATACCTACTCCTGCTCCATCTTTGCAATTTGCACCATCAAAGTACATTACCAAAAAATCACCCTTCATAGAATTAACACTTACCTCAACAGAGATAGGTGACAAAATAGGTTCATTTTCAAATATAGGGATCTCTTCCCTAAAAGAATTAATATCAGTATCCACAAAACATGTAGTTTCATTATCAATATTCCTCTCAATCATATGGCAGACTCTTGGCTCTCGATCAATCTTGACAAACTGGTCATCAATCTTGAAAGTGGCATAGGACAAATCACAATGTAAACTTCCACCCATGGCAGCACTCCACCTTCTAGATAGCAGCATCCCATAATGAGGAGGGATGTCCACCACTGAAACACTCATTATTAACTCTTTCTCTGGATATGCTACCAGCCTATATGGCATTGCATTGATAGTCCCTATAACTGGCACCTCCCTCTGATCCATTGCACAACATCTGCCTTGAACTGTATCAACTTTAAGGCCCAACTTCTCCATGATTTTAAAAGGCATAACCGTATTAAAGGCACCACTATCAATCATACAATTTCTTAGTTTCATTCCATTCACAAGAACACTTAAAAAGAATGGATCAATGTTTTCAAGGCTAGCATTGACAGAACTATCCAAATATATAGGAGGAATTTGAGATACAATTCCCTGAGCAGCAACACCTTTCAAAGTTTTATCCTAAGATCCAATGCATGCAACATCATTGTTAGAAACATTATCCACCCATGCAATAGCTCTATCTTTGTGTTCAGGGATCCTCAAGAATTCTGACAATGGAACCTTAACTATAATTTGGGACAATACAAATAATATATCAACATGAGTAGAGGAAGGAATCTCAATCTGCACTGCCTTAGCATCCTTTTGCTTGTCTGATACATTAGGTGTATTGGCCACTCTCATTTTTTCAATCTTAGGCATTGTATTAACTGGCTTCTCAATCTCATTAGAAATTTTTTCAACTCCAACTCCCTTAGGCTCACAATTCTTACCTTTTACATTCTTGAATTTCATCATGTGATCACCTTTTAATTTGTTCTCATTAAGCTCTCTGGAGTTGGTACTCTTTATAAACATTCCTACAGCTTTCTCATTTGTATTCCTTGCCACCATGCCTCTAGTTTGCACTTGGGCAATCATTTCTGTAGTAATCCTATCCATCTCTTCTCTAGAAGGTCTTCTTAAATTTACTGGCTCAGAAGAAGAGTTCATGTTACATGTCTTTTTATCAATGTCTTCACCATAAAAAAAAACCTCTTGATGAAAAAGGGCCTGATTATGTCTCTTCACATTTATATCTGCCTCTTCATCAAAATCAGAATCATCCTCATATCCTAGATATGAGGTAGCCATGTTGCATCCAACATCATCTTGATCTTCTTCTTGATCTATCTCCTCACTACCACAATCTTGATTTGTAGCCATAGAATGTGCAACTACACAATGCTCTCCAGAATGAGGGGACTGGCATGTAACACACCAAGGTATGTCCTACATGACATTTATTGAAGCCTTTTGTAGAGGGTCAGGGACACCTCTATCATTGTTATTTCTTGTAGTAGGGACAATAGGCTTGCCATCCTTCCATTGGGTGTTGTAGGGGTAGTTTTGCAATCTGTTCTGCTTATTGAAATTGTTGTTGAACTGAGGCCTTTCATTGGTAGGAGCACTGATGTTCCTATTTGCAGATGCCTTCAAATCCTTCAATGCATTCAACACCTTATCCAATTTATCTTCTTCTTGCCTCTTAGCTCCAACATTCTTATCACTTTCCTTTTTGTATTTCTTGTCCCCAAACAACTTTGGATCATCTCTCTTCCCACCCAACTTTCCTGATATTTTCATATTGTTCTCAATATTGATAGAAATCCTAAAAGCATCTCTAAGAGTTCTCGATTCTTTTTCCCTCAACAAGTATCCCATCTTTCCATCAAATGCATTGAAGTATGTAGTTAGACAAACATTGTCATCTAACCACATAACTTGGAATAGCTTATGCATAGCCTTCTGAAATCTCATGTTGAATTCAGCTACAGACTCATTCTGATTTTTCCTTATGGTATTGAATTCATTCAACATGAAACTAGCATTAGGCCTATCACCATACTGCTCTTTAAAACATCTCTCAAAAGAATCCCAAGTATCAATACATTTATCAGGAAGTCTCTTAAACCAATCTCTAGCATCCTCCATTAGAGATTGAACAAATAATTTCATGACTACATCCTCATGCTCTACCTCATAATCATTAAGCATATCAAAAAATAACCTAAGATTCTCCTCACAACTAATAGCATTATTACCAGAAAACTTAGGTACCTTATCTCTTATATCATTTGGAAAAGCATTCGGGTAACCAGGAATTCCATCAAAACTAATTTTCCTATAGCCTTCTAATTGCATACGTCTTCTTTGAAAACTTGAACTAGTGTTAACCCTAGGATTAACATTTGCATTTACATTTCCATCTACTTGTGCATTTAACTGTTGTCTAGGATCAACACCTATCCTAGCATATGAAGAAGGAATTGAACTAGTAGCATTACTAAGTGGAATAGCAGTAGTCATAGATGACATACCTAGTTTAGTATTAGATGGATGAAGAGCATTAGCTGATGAAGCCTTCAAGAATTGGATCTTTCTTCTCTTTTCTACAATAGAGGCTTTAATTTCAGCCCTCTCTAATTCTCTTGCAAGGTCCTCATCTTCTTTTCTTCTTCTTTCTATCTCTATGTCCTTATTTGAATTGGGTGGTGGGACCCCTGGTATTGTCAATGATCTACTTGTTTGATTTCCCACCATATTTTTCTTTCCTTTCTCACAAGCGGCAACAACAGGCCTAGTGATCTCTTACCCATCTTTATCTTTAGGAAGGGAAGCATAACTTTGAACCTGTTTGACCATAGGGCCCTCCTTATCAAATTCATGATCTTGCAGTAAGTGCTCCTACTCACTCCTCAAAGCTTCAAGATCACCAAAGACATCATATTGCAAAGTCTTAGGAGCAGAAGCAAGCATCTTGTTTCTCTCCTTCATTTCATTAATCTTTCTAAGGAGAGACTGTCTTTCTATTAGAGCATTTACCTTTTCAGCTTCTCTCTCCTCTTGTAACCTTTTATGTATGACATCTTGCTCTGCCAACTATAACCTTAGTGCATTCAAATCATCTAGGTCTACCATAATGTCATCAAAACCTAATGATACATCCATATCAGTAAGATTTTGATATGGGAAGTGAACTTGTTGTGGTCTCATGGGCTCTCTTCTAAAATTATCTTCATCAAGATCTAAATCAATCTCCAAACCCATCTCTCTAACTTGTTCATCCTGACCTGTAGGCAATGGACCCTTGTCTTGAAATACAACCTCTGGGGTATCATAAAATCTATCTTTAGAGTGACCACCATCTAATCTAGAAACTCTATCTTGTGAACCTTCCTCGCTTGAGGAAACATGTGGTACTCTTCATTTGGTATTTCTTTGTTCTCTTATGGGAGCACTAGTAGACTCACCATTCCTTTTAATCGAACTCTTCTTCTCTTGTCTAGGTAATTGTTCTAGAGTGACCTCCTAAATTTTTCTGACAAAAGGACCTAGTATTCCTCTTTTTGTCCATCTTTAGCACTGGTTCTAACCTCTTGAGTCACCACCCACCAATAATGGGAAATCTTTAAACTAAATACAATAGGAAAACAAGAGTGCACTTAAGAACCTTTATCTTCTAAACTCTCCCCAGTAGAGTCACCATTTTTTTGGGAGTTCCCTTTGATCTTCAACTTGTAGATTTATACTTTGATGGATAACTTTAATATAACTTTGACTCTATCACCACTCCAAAGTCTACAAGGAAGAGGGCCAATTAACAAGGATCAGAAGAGATCCTCCTACACTTTGAGCCTTAATGCTTAGGTGGGTGCACCCTTCATTCACTTCTTCAAAAGAATCATAAAATGTTATACCAATATACTCTTTACTAACTAATTTAAAGATTTGATCATTTAAATTTGTGTGTGTGATTGAAGATGATGGATTGCCTCCAAAGAATAGATCAGTGCCTTAACCAGGGCATAGAGTCACCTAATAGCATACATCAACTGAAGACCCTAACTCAAACACACTTGAATTTAGGATAAGTGCTTTTCCTATTATCCCTCTCACTCACATACGAGGACATCAAATTCTCATCAAGCCATGAACTCACTAAAATTGCCTAAAAGAATTTAACCCTAACTTTGTTAGGAACTCAAAGATAATCTCAAAATACTCTTTGTTTACCATATACTAACCCACTTTGTGAAGTTAACATATATGAGCTCAAGAACAAAACAAAAAGACATACACCACTATGAGATTGGAATTCAACTATATTCTCATTAAGACTTGCAGAATCAATACATTATCAAACAACAAAATGCCAAAGAAATAGACCCAAAATCTAGGCTCTCCTTACTCAGTATAATATCATCGACAACAACCAGGGACCAAAGAAAGTTTTGGAACCCACACTAAGTCAAAAATTCTACACTATATACCTCCTAGTCACCTTGGAATCCTCAAAGAGGATGCATCAAGCTTTGGGTGACTAGGGTTAGGGTTTCAACCACCAAACCCACTGAAAATAGTCACAAAATTTATTATAGGGGATGAAAACCAGTCGGCCATGCCTGAGGAAGATTTGCACTCATGATAGATCTCAGGGAAAGTACTGCAAATCATGAAAATTCAAAATTGTCAACGCTTTTTGGCCACCTACAATATGCCTTGAGCACAAAACCACATGGTACAGACCCCTGTAGATGATCATGGAACACCCTAGACCACACTACAACAACAAGAACCACCAAACAAATCAAATCTAGCTGTGAAAGCATTCAATTTTAGTCCTTCTGGTAGCAAGAAACCCCCTGCAAATTCAAATTTGAAAATAAATGGCTACCTCCAAGCGCCAGCAGCAAATCGGCGTTCTAAATTTAAAATCAGGTTAACTTTAAGTCGTGGCCATAAGATCTCTTCTTTTCATCGTCTTTTAAGTCTTAACTCAACTGCCACCCTAGGTTTACCTTTTAGCGAATGCACAACAAGGCATTTCCTTACTCACAAAAAGAAAACCTTAACCCATTTTTAACTCCGTGACCTGGCGACTAAAAGAAAACATTTAACCATGGTCCCACATCTAGCGAATTGGTGACAAAAGGTTTTTGCCAGTTTGTGAAACACTTTTTACCTCTGCCAAGTTAGTTAGTGATTACATGAATGCTTGTTCACTGAATCGCTAGTCAAATCAGAGCACTACTATCCTTTTCTGTGAATGAGTGAAACCTTTGCAATTTGTCAAGCCGCTAAACCATTTTGTCAGAATCACCAAGTCCCCTCCCTAGCTTGCCTAGAAGATCAATGGCCGTCTTAAAATCTCATGTAGTCAGAAGATCCCATTAGATTACATGCCATCTGTTGATCTTTTGTCACTGTCAGAACAAATGAACCCCGAAAGACCTGGCCCCACTGACACAATATCCAGTCACACAACGTGGACCAATCATAGCTTGCCATATTAGCACACCTAGCATGTGGAACCGCCACACTTCATCCTTTCTTAGAAAGATTGAATCAATGGTCGACACATGATATTAAGCCTCTGACAGATCCCATAAGATCATGCACCCATCGTTAATATTCTGACATTGTCAGCACCTGCTGATGCATCCAGAAATGAGGTCCTACTGACAACTGCCGATGTGTTGATACATGGACCAATGAAACAATGCCAACTATGCCTACTTGTAACTTTGGACCTACCTTTATCTCTTACATGAACACCTCAAGGATCAGAAGAATGGCATAAGATCTGAAGGTCTTAAAAGATTCTATGTGCATTCACGCCAATCGTCCATCTGGAATCTTAGCCAATACCACAGAGCGTGACCCCATCATGCTGTATAGGATACTCCAATGAATTAGGGACCACCACATCACTGAATCTGGAAGACAAACATATAATTTCTTCATTCATTCTAACAACCCTACCACTTCACTATTTCCTTTGGCCAATAAGGAAACACCATGTGTGCTTACCTGGCAGTGGACCCATCTGTAGAGAAAGGGAACGTCATACAATAAAATCAACGGCTGTCACAAAAGCGCAAGCCTCTGACAAAACCCTTGTGCTTTAATGAAAATCATCAGATGTAGATGTTGTCAAAGCTGGGCCCAGGAAAATATTAAGCCAGAACATAGGAAAAATTAAACGTTGAGACTTAGGCTTATAAGGAAAAAATTTAGGTGCAGAGGACTTCGGAAAATTAAAAGGCCACTGGGGTATAAAAACTTAGGAAAAATTAAAGCGGGGGCCAACCAAAAATATAAAGCATGTGCACTATAGGACCTTTAAGTGACCCAGAAAAGGTAACATCAAATTAGAACAGGGCCAGGGTTTTACAAAGGGTAACGGCTAGTTTTTGAATATTTTGCTTAGGGTTTTAGCCAGAGACATGAAAAATGATACAGAGGCCAGGGGCAATACAGTGAAGCCATAAAATTTTTTGCACGTGCTAACACAATATATGTTGTTTTATAAGATTTTATTAAGACTAAATATATTGTTTTATGAGCTCACTGTTTGAGCACCTCATGTCCCTATTTGATTGGTCAGTGCTATGTTTGTTATATTGATTCTATTAGATCAAATAGGGACATCAGTAATAAAATTAAACACTATGTGGTACTCCCCATTTATGATCATTTCATGAAGAAATGTTTTGGTGGCTCGCGGGCTGCTGCAAGCTAGGGCATCATGCATTGTTCATGAGCTCACTGTTTAATACTAGCATTGTTTACATTTTTCCATTTGGAATGCTTGATGACCTGCGAGCTTTGAGAGCTAGGGCATCATTTCTATTACCTTCAAGTAATTGTGTGAAGTGTTTGATCTCTCTTTATTTGTTTTGGTGTTGATATTCACTATGTGGTACTCTCCATTTATGATCATTTCATGAGGAAATGTCTTGATGGTTCATGGGATGAAAGCTAGGGTATCATACATTGTTCATGAGCTCACTGTTTAATATCTGGCTAGGCCATGTAAATGGTACCAGGCCAACCCAGTCAGCCCATCAAAATGTGTCATGTTTATCTTTGTCAAATACACTCAATCATCATTTTGTTCTTATTCTTTACACAAATATTGCATTGAAAAAGTAAGTGTAAACAATGATTCAAAGAAAAAAGAAACAACTATAATAGATCAGACCCCAAAAGAATATAGTCAACTACAATAGCTCATAGTCTCAATGAAATAAATAGTGTATAAAACAATATACAGTGCACAACAACAGTAAGAATGCAATGACAACAATAACATTGCATGATGCCTAAGCTCAAATTCAAAATAGTAAGTGTATTAATGTATGATCGAATAGTAGAAACCTCATTGATCATTATCTTTCACTCCTCCATCATTATAGAAGAGATAACTACCTACAAATAGGGCATCATGCATTATTTATGAGCTCATTGTTTGAGCACCTCATGTCCCTATTTGATTGGTTGGTGCTCAAATAGTGAGCTCATAAATAATACATGGTGCCCTAGCTTGTAGCCCGCAAGCCATCAATACATTTCCTCATGAAATGATCATTAATGAGGAGTACCACATAGTGAATACCAACAACAAAAAAAATAAAGAGAGATCAAACACTTACACAGTATATGTTGTTTTATAAGATTTTATTAAAACTAAATATATTGTTTTATGAGCTCACTATTTGAGCACCTCATGTCCCTATTTGATTGGTCAGTGCTCTATTTGTTATATTGATGCTATTAGATCAAATAGGGACATTAGTAATAAAATAATGCACTTAGGGCCCATTTGGACGCAGGCATATGAGGCCATATTCTGGAATAGCATTTTTCAGAATTTGATATTCTATGTTTGTGTACATCCTCACAAAGAAGAATTGGAATTTCAACATTCCAATTTTGCTCAAAAAATGAGCATTCCATTTTCCATTGAAAAGGTGGAATTAGAATTTGAGGCTCTAATTCCACCTTTCCAATTCCAATTTTGGATTCCCGTCGGGTCCGCGTGCACTACCTAAAAATGTTGTCGGGTCCGCGCGTGTGCTTAACCTTGTTTCATTTTTGATGTTTGATTAGACCCGCTTGGAAATACCTCACTCGATCTGTGCTGAGTTGGGAGAAATCTCTTCCTTTGCAAGGTAAGCTTGGCTTTATCTTCTCTTTCGGCTGGTTTTTAATGCTCTGCTTGAAATAAGAATTTTTATTTTTTCATGGCGTTAGGGTTTGTATGGCTAGATGAAGTTTCCCATATGTGTTATTAACGCATTTTTTTGGGCTAATGCTGGAGTTTTGCATATGTGTTATGTTTAAAGCACAACCAATTTGTAGGCATGTAGAGCACTTATTCACCGTATTCATCATTTTTAAAAAACCTTTTGTAAGAATTCTCAGCTAGCCATACAAACCCTAACACTGCACAGTCCTAAGAATTCAAGCTGAAGTTTCGCATTAGGGTTATCCTGAGAATTCTGTTGAGAGGAAGCGTGCGTATATCAGAAAATAAACATTGGTCCTACTTGTGCTATATGCAGTCCCATAGTTTAAAATAGGAGGACCTCTTAAACAGATGCTCATGCCCAAGGAATCAAATTGTCATTTCTAGTTCCACTCTTGTACTGTAATTTCCTTTCATTCACATTTTAGGGGTCAAATCATACTGCCCAAATGGAATATATTTGGATTTCATCCCTAGAATTAGGATCAAATACTGTGCAATAACAATTATCTATATGCATTCACTGTGCAGACAGATATTGCATGATATTTGATATAGTCAAAGAATCCAAGGTTTAAACCACAGACAAATGAAGTGTCCCACCTTGCTGATAGACCGCACAGCTAAACCATCTATTAATTGTTTGTACATTTGAATAACAATAGCCTGATTTTTATACTTAGCCAAAGAGACTCGTAGAAACACATCGAGATTAAAGGAAAAAGATGCAAAAAAATCACTTAATAGAAATTCTTGTAATGTACTTTGCTTTCATTTAAATATGTATATTACTAGCTAGAGATAAGATAACTAGATAACTTCCACCTTTTTTGTAGTCCAAAATGGCAGGTAGGACCTGTCAAAGTATTTTTAATTGTTCAAAAAAATGTTTATATGCCTACCCAGTTCAGAAGAAATTCTGAAAGGATTACTTGATTATTATGATTTAAAATTTATGTATTCTAAGTCATCGCTGCTTATATTTGTGTAGTTGTTTCCAATGACATCGTTATAAAAGAAATGGCAAACTAATTGCTTTTATTTTTTAAGCTAGAATTCTTAGGACTATGCAGTGTATGTTCTTTTTTATGTTTTGATGCTAATTATGCACAAGAACTCTGGATTTGGAGTTATTATTTTAGCAGTGATGCGATTAAAAAAGAGCAAAGAGGGATGACGCTTTACATTTTTGTCTGTACAGAATAGAAGTTTCTGACCTAACCTAAACCTAAACACCTTTTAGGATACCTTACAAAAAATCAAAGGCTATCATTTTCATTTGACAGAAAAATACAGAGAAAACTTAAAAAATAGGAAATTGCCAAAGATCTCTAAGTCAGAGTTTTTAATCATGAAGCACTGTTGTAAGATTCTGAAGCTACTTATATGTAGATAATGCTCTTAATAAGATTGTATTCGAGCATTATCTGCATATGAATTTTTAATCATATGTAGATAATGCTCAAATCCCATTACCATCCCTTATAAGGCATCAAGTCTTGTCATCTTCATCAGTAAATTTAGAGTAATACTGCACTATTCTATGCATTGAATTTTTGCAAGCTGGTACTCATTTACTGTGAAACATGCATGCCTCTATCTGTACCAAATTCCTGATTGCCCCTGAAATTTTGGTTTCCTAGTTTTGAGACAAGTTAACTTGATTTTGTTTTGTGGTTTGTGCATTCAAGCATGACAATTGTTTTTAAAATTGAAGATTAAATATGTAAATGATTGAAGTAGTTACTTGATAGGCTATGTTGTGTGTGGTTATGATTTTCCAAATTCAGCCTCAAGAAATTGCAGGGTGCTGTTAATTGTTCTTTCCCCATGTCTCTAGTAAGTTTTTTGTTGGTTCTTTTGGTGCTTTGTTCTTGATGCCTAAGATTTTTCTATTAACAATGTTTTTTCTATGCCTAGTGCTAATGCTATGCACCAAAAGGAACACGGAGTGTGGACCTTGGTATAGGCAAGAAATCCTTGTCCAAGGTGATTGGTGGTTTACCCCAATTTAGCCCTATTGTATTTTAGCCCCTTGAACCGGTTGTGAATGATAAATGTGTCCAAAATAGACTAACAGTCTAGCCTTCTTGTATCTTAGCCCCTTGAATAGGTTATGAATAATAAATGTGTCCAATTTAGAGTTCCACTCTAGCCCTATCATCTTAGACCCTTGAACTTGTTTGAAATGAAGTTGATTTAGTCATAATTATGTTGCAATGCTAGATATAGTCATTTTCACTAATTCTCACCATACATGGGTTGATGGTGATGCATTTTGCTTAATCCAAACATGGGTCCTGTGGATCTAGCTACAAAAGAATTCATGATAAGATCTTGTAGACCTTCATTTTATATTTTGAGTCACTACCTATTAAGTAATCTATAGGTTTATTTAAAGAAATACAATTTATCATTTTGGAGTGTCTTCCATCCTTGTTTATGATAATGGCATGTCATTTAAGAATAGGGAGGTATAACAATTCTTGGAGAAATTTTTGGTTTGTATCTTCTTTTACAACTATGATAATTGCCACTCGAATGTATTGGTATTGAACCATGCAAATGCTTTTCTTCTTGATAATGTCCTCATTTTTTCAAGAAGAAACACATTCACATGGTTCAATAGCAATAAGCAATACATTTAAGTGACAATTACACAAGGGACAGTCACTGTGAGATGTCCTCATTTGTGACAAGGATAGTCACAAATGAGGACATCTCATAGTGACTGTCCCTTGTGTAATCGCCACTTGAATGTGTTGCTATTGAACCACATTATATTGAACCACATTAATGTTTTTCTTCTTGAAAAAATGAGGACAGTCACTCTGAAGATAACATGATAATGTACACTCACTATAAGGACAGTCACACATGAGGAAATCTCACAGTGACTCTCCCTTGTGTAATTCCCACTTGAATGTATTTCTATTGAACCACATTAATGCTTTTCTTCTTCAACAAATGAGGACAGTCATTCTAAAGACAACATGATAATGTACACTCACTGTAAGGATAGTCACAAATGAGGACATCTCACAATGACTGTCCCTTGTGTAATTTCCACTTGAATGTATTGCTATTGAACCACATTTATGCTTTTCTTCTTCAACAAATGAGGACAGTCACTCTAAAGACAACATGATAATGTACACTCACTGTAAGTGTACATTATCATGTTTTCTTTACAGTGACTATCCTCATTCAAGTGGCAATTACACATGGGACAGTCACTATGAGAACTTCTCATTTTGTGAAATTACACAAGGTACTTTCTTGTCTACATATGTTGTATACTCAACCTGTAACTCTATTCTTATGCATTATAGTTGGGTGTTTTCTTATGTTGTTTCATGATTGTTTTGTTGGTATTTTTAGGTAATTCAATGGATCTCATTGATGATATTGATGATGAAGATGATATTGAAATAGAAGGAGAGAAAATGAGGAGGACAAGAGTCTTTCCTGTTGTTGTAATTGTTCTTGCCACCCTTGTCGTGTCCATAGCAGAGTGTATAAAAAAAGGTAGTCAAAATATGCGTAAGCACACAAGAGATGCAATTCCTTTTTATAAGCGTGTTATCAACAACAATGAGACAGATTGCCATGACCAAATATGCATGACTAGACGATCCTTCTTTAAACTAGCCAATATTTTAAGGCAAAAAGGAAGCATCAAAGATATAGAATTCCTCATGTTAGAAGAATAATTAGTCATGTTCCTCCATACTCTTGGCCACAATCTAAGGAATCGTAAGATTGCCCATAACTTTGGGCATTCTGGAGAGATGGTAAGCCGATACTTCCACAAGGTCTGGAGGGCTATCTTGGTGCTCCATTCGGATTATTTTATACCCCCTGGTCCAAACACTCCTTGGGAAATTAGTGGGAAGACCCGTTTTGATCCATTCTTCAAGGTATATCTCCCAATGGTTTAATTTTGTTTAGAGTTGTAATCCTATTATTGCGTGTTCATTAGACCTATGATTTATCTGACTACAGGACTGTGTGGGAGCAATGGATGGATCACATATACCAGTCACTGCCAATGTCAACCTACAAGCTAAATATCATGATAGAAAAGGCAACTTGTCGCAAAATGTTATGTGAGTGTGTTCATTTGATTATAAGTTTCAATACATCCTTGCTGGTTGGGAAGGGTCTGCTGTAGATAGCCGTGTTCTAGCTTTGGCTCTATCTAGAGCCGATCCATTAGTAGTTCCCCCAGGTTTTTAAAATATGATTATATTATTGAAGCATACAAAAAATAAGACTACGTTATGACAATGACATTTTGTTTTGTTTAGGCAAATATTATTTGGTCGATGCTGGATATCCAAACGTACTAGGATTTCTTGCACCTTATCGGTGCACACACTACCACCTAAAGGATTTTTCAAGAGCAAACCCAATAAACACCCCACAAGAGTTATTTAATCATCGACACTCCTCGCTTAGGAATGTAATAGAGCATACATTTGGGATTTTGAAGCAGCGTTTTCCTATATTGAAGCATGCAACGTCTTATCAAATCAAGACACAAACACATATTGTTTTGTCATGTTGCATACTTCACAACTTCATTACGATAGAGGACGGCCTTCCATCTAAGGTAGAATTTGAAGAGGAAGATGGTCATGATGGGATAGATGTACCAGTGCTTGAGACATATGGGTTGAGCCAGCGTGAAAGAGATGATTGGGCCAATTTTTGAGATGAAATAGCAAGAAGGATGTGGGAAGACTATAGATCCCGATCTTAGTCGGTTGAATAACTATTATGGCAGTGTTTAAACTAATGTCAGATTTCATAAATTTCACAAACTGATACTATACATTAATAAAATCCGTTATGCCATATTTAGTGTTGTCATGTTATATTCAATGTTGTTATATTTAATGTTGTCATATTATATTTAATATTCTCATGTTATGTTTAATGTTGCTATATTTTATATTTAATGTTGTCATGTTATATTTAATATTGTCATGTTATGTTTAATGCTGCTATATTTAATGTTGTCATGTTATATTTAATATTGTCATGTTATGTTTAATGTTGCTATATTTAATGTTGTCATGTTATATTTAATATTGTCATGTTATGTTTAATGTTGCTATATTTAATGTTTACATCAGGTATGTCTAGGAATGTAAACAAGGACAGTCACAAATGAGGACATCTCACAGTGACTGTCCCTTGTGTAATTGCCACTTAAATGTAATGCTATTGAACCACATTAATGCTTTTCTTCTTGAACAAATGAGGATAGTCACACAAGGGACAGTCACTGTGAGATGTCCTCATTTGTGACAAGGATAGTCACACATGAGGATAGTCACTGTAAAGACAACATGATAATGTACACTCACTGTAAGATGTCCTCATTTGTGACTATCCTTACAATGAATGTACATTATCATGTTGTCTTTAGAGTGACTGTCCTCATTTGTGACTATCCTTACAGTGACTGTACATTATCATGTTGTCTTTAGAGTGACTATCCTCATTTGTGACTGTCCTTACAGTGACTGTACATTATCATGTTGTCTTTAGAGTGACTATCCTCATTTGTGACTATCCTTATAGTGAGTGTGCATTAGGTATGTCTATGGATGGTGACGTTCAAGTTATCTAGGAAACTTCTTCTTCCAAGAAGGTGTTCTAGACAAAACAGATGGAACGCAAGTTGCTAGACTTGCTACAGGAGCAAGTGCAGCTTGGAAAGAAAGATGAAGGGGGTTTCAAGAAAGAGGCTTGGACAGCGATTGAAAGGAGGTTCAATAATGAGATGAAAATGAAGCTATCGAAGGAAAACTTCAAGAACAAGCTAAAAACTTGGAAACAAGGGTATAGAGTTATGAGAGACTTGAGGAATACAAGTGGCTAAGCCTGGAATGAGACTACCCAAACTATGGATGCTAATGATAGTGTTTGGGATGAGTTGTTGAAGGTAACATGGTCTTCAAATCTCCTTTTAAGTTGAATATATCTTTTTAAGTAATGAAGGACCAATAATGAATTCAATTGTTATGCCATGATACAGAGAAAGGAATTTAAAAATGCCAAAATGTATAAGAGGTAGCCATTTCAATACTACAATGAATTATCCTGTATTGTTGGGAATGACATAGTTGAGGGCACTACAGCTGCAACAGCTCAAGAGATGGATGAGGATTTAATTGATGTTGAAGATTTCAGTTATCATGGTATGGATAATGCATGTTTTGAGACTGCTACTGATTTGGCTAATGATGATAATGAATCTATTGGTACACCTACATCGAACCGATCTACTGCAAGCAACAAAGATAACCCTTCAACATCATCAAGGAGGCCAAAGAGGAGGAGGGGAACATTGGCAGACTCATTGGATTCGATTTGTGAAGTGATCAAAGATCTATCTGCAGGCATTACAACAGGCCTTGCACAGCCTCTAAAAGTGGATAAATCATCTAGTTTGAGAAATGAGGTAGCAGAGTTGTATAAAGCACTTAAAGCAATCCCTGGCCTTCGCGACTCTACTATAATTGAAGCATACGAAAAGTTAATGCATGATCCACAATCAGTGGCATTGTTCTTGACAATGGATGAAGGGGAGAGAATCCAATATATGATATTGAAGTTTGGACTTTAGTTGATCGATGTTTATTAGGTCTTCTATTTAAAATCAAAACTAATGTTTAAAATCAAAACTAACTAATGTTTCTTAACAGTTTGTGAAATCTGCCATTTATAATCTCATTTGTGAAATGTTGCTTTTTGATACCATTTCACTTTTTCGGGCAATGCTTGAAGTGCCTTTATTATTTTTGTATGTAATTACCAATTTTTAACCGTTTTAGGATCATTTACACATTAGGTTATAAATAATTTGTATTCTCTACTATGGATTAAATGGCTGCATAGAATATAGTTTTGAGTTCTCTACTCTGGATTAATTTGTATTCTCTGCTGTGGGTTAAATGGACTTGATTTGCTATGGTTTTGAGTAGGCCCTAGGATTGCAGTACTAATCACAGTGAATAACAGGGCAGTTTGATGGATTCACGCATTTAGTTGTTGAAAACTTGATCTCATGATGTTGTAACGGGATTGAGGATGTTTGGCAATGGTCATTCAAACATTCTACAATATTGGAATGCAAGGAAAGGAGTTTTGAGTCTTGTTTTGACCACTGTTCTGTCATAAATCAGTGATCTATTATGTTTTTATTCCAATCAGTGATCTCTTTTTTGTTCTATCATAAATCAGTGATCCATTGTATTACATGCCTTGTAAATGTTTTAGATCATTTCCAATAGTAGGTATCAAGAGGATCGGTGGAATAGCAACTGTTTGTATGCATTGTTGTAATGTTGTGTGGCAGTTAGTAGATAATAAATGTTTGTCCCTATAGATTGAACACTAATGTTTGAGTCTTCCTTGATGAGAAAATGCTTGAGAAGTATAATATTTACCTATCTATTGTCAAGGCATCTAGAAGAAACTAATTCCCTGAAGATCTTAAGGTGATTTGTCAAATGATTGTGACCAGGCAGATGGTATGTTGATAGTCCATAGATGGAAGTGCTTGTTCAATGATCTTTCTCTCCATTAAGACTATGTAATGTAGTATGAAGATATTTAATAGAATGAATAGAATGTCATTGGTTTAAGTTGAACTACTAATCCCTTTTCAAGTGTTGAGAGTTGTGTTGAAGGGTTGTGATCAGTCACTTGTTGACAGAACCTAATAGACTTTTGGAGCATGATGTGTATCAGTTTATCTTAGACAGTGGAAAGACCACTGACATAAAGATATTGTGAGTTGAGCCTAATGAACAAGTGAAGTTATTTTCATCATTGATAGTGATTGTCAAAAGAAGAGAGATTAATATTGTTAGATGCCTCTTGAGTTAAGTTGAAGTTCTTAAACTTAGTTTGGGTCAATAGCACCCTTGAATGGTTACAATAGATTCCACAATCTCCTTGACAGCTAACAGCTAGTTCCATATTAAATTTTAGAATATTCTTCATTGTTACGGAGGTCCATTTCTTCTCTTGGTGATGCATATTAAATTTTAGAATATACATTTTATTGGGAGGATCCATGTTGCCCACTTCTTTTGTCATAATACATTGTTGACATGACAATATTGCATATAACATGACAACATTAAATATAACAGGACAGCACTAAAATATGTCATAACTCATTATGGTTGATTCAGCCTTGCAACTTTTTGTTTTTCTCAATGGATTTTGTTTAATTTTGGGATTGTTGATATAGGTGCATTATTGATATCGGTTTGATGGCTCTTCTCAATGTGCCAAGCTGTCCATGTGGTGGTGGGCAGTGCTAGTTGAAGATTTCACAGACAGTGGACAACCCTGGACGACAATATTGGTGTTGTCCAAATAGAAAAAAGGTTGCTAATGTGTATATATTTAATGTTTGTAATGTAAATACTATTTATTATATTTAATGTTTGTAATGTAAATACTATTCATTATATTATAAAAACTAATGTAGATTGGGCATCACAGGGCTATCATGATTGTGGATACTTTAGGTGGGTTGATGGCAACCCATCTACATCTATTTTCCCATCTCCAGTCATCCACGATCCAGACATTTGCCCATCTCCAGTCATCCACAATCCAGGATTCGAGTGCAAAAGTTGTGAAGCTAGGGAAAATGAAATTATATTTTTACAATGCCTTCTCTGTATTGTAATTGCATATCTTTTTTGCGACCATATGTGGAGATGAGCTCAAGAATTAGTTAGTTTTGTATTTTGATATTGTAATATGCGGAGATGAGCTTAGGAATTGGTCAGTTTTATATTTTGATATTGTAATATGCAGAGATGAGCTCAAGAATTAGTCAGTTTTGTATTTTGATATTGTAATATGCGGAGATGAGCTCAGGAATTAGTCAGTATTGTATTTTGATATTGTAATATGCAGAGATGAGCTCAGGAATTAGTCAGTTTTGTATTTTGATATTGTAATAAGTGGAGATGAGCTCAGGAATTAGTCAGTTTTGTATTTTGATATTATAACTAAATATTTTAATATGGATATGGCGTAACTCCTCTTTGCCCCAAGTGTGCATATATATGGTCCACATATTTTTTCACAATAATTTTTCATGTTTATGGCTTAGGTGAGCCCAAATCTACTATCAGTCACATGATTTAACATTGTTTTCATGGTTATTGCTTTGTAGAATTCTAACCTAGGTTTGTACAGGAATTTTGAGGTTAACAGAGATATATTATGTATAAACTCATTTAATTGGTCATGTTTTGATCTTGACAAGCGTGGATCATTCAGGTAAGAATCAAAGGAGGTCATAGAAGGTAATAATAATTAATAAGATTTTTAAAAAAAAACTCATACAAAAGTGAGCAACTGAATGTACTTCATTGGTGTACTAACAAAAGAACAAAGTAGTTGTATGTTCTATGTATGCAGTGCCTAGAGACAAAAACAAGAGTTCGGGCATGACAGAGCGTCAAAGACTCATCAGACTAAATTATAACATTGTATCTACATTATGTAAAATGAGGAATGCCTCATTCAAGTTGTAACATTGTATCTACATTATGTAAAATGAGGAATGCCTCATTCAAGTTGTAACACTGTATCTGCATTATGTAAAATGAGGAATGCCTCATTCAAGTTGTAATTTTATATCAGCTCATGACTTTGTGGGGCTAGACCAGAGGTTTTCTCCACTCGGCTCTTTCCTACCGGTGCTCCTATTGAGCTGGGTTGGCAACATTTTGTAAAAAATAAATAATAAAATAAATGACTTGTTTATAAATTTGTGTATTTTGGGTCTACATATTTTATAAATTTGTATAGGATTTTTTTTTTTTATAAAAAAGTTATACAAAATGTTAAAATTTTTATAAACTTATAAACATAATTTTATTTCAAAATATTATAAATATTCAAAATTGCATACAAATGAAATAAAATAAGTATACAAAAACAAAACAAAATATTATAATATTATTTTATTGCAAAAATAAAATAAATATTCAAAAACAAAATAAAATATTATAATATTATTTTATTGCAAAAATAAAATAAATATTCAAAAACACAAACAAAATGTGAAAAACATCATAACATTTGAAAAAATCACAAATTATTATAAAGAAATTAAAAACAAATTCCCATTCAGTGCATATTCCAATTCCAAAATGCGGCACCCAAACGCGAAAAATACATCTTCTCGGTCATCTTCCAGGTGCGTCCAAACAGGTCAAACACATATTCCAGATATCATTTTGAGGATATGATATTCCAGAATTGTAGCATATTCCAGAATTGACTATATCCGACATTCCGTATGCTTGCGTCCAAACGGGCCCTTACTGTTTTGAATTTGAGCTCATAAAGATTAAGATATCCTACCATTTTGAATTTCTATGTGCTTTGAGCCAATGAAATTTTTATCATCATGATGAAGTAATAATGAATTAAATGTCTTACTTATGTCCCTATTCAGTTTTAATTTTATAGTGAATTCACGATTTATAATTTGGTTGTAGCAGCTCAATGTGTTTGAACTCAAGAATACCCCTTAGTTTCCTACAAAGCTTTTGGTGAAATTTGTCAGAAAATAAGAAGCTATGAGAAGGTGACATGAAGCTAATGAAAGAAGGCATCTCAAATTTGTTTTACAGATATACACATTAAGGATCATGTCAGATAATACAAGGGAATTCAATCAAAATGGGAGACAATCGCTAAATTGTTGTCTAACTTTCAAAGAGAAGGCGATGACAAATGTTATTGTCCATGCAAGAGTTGTAATAGCTTAAAGACAAGAAGAATCAAAATCAAAACAACAAAGAGACATTGTAGGGAGAATGGTCACATGGAAGGGGGTTTGATTATAATCTTGTGGTAAGTTGTTTGTTATATTGTTTTCACAATTAATATGCATATGAACCATGGAAGGAGGTTTGATTATCATCATTTTTATATAGGTCGATCTCCCTAGTGTGAATATAGAGGAACATGGAGGTGTGAGTATTGAAGTTGAAGATCATGATCCCATGGAAGATGATGATCATGCACCCAAAAACACATTTAAAGATGATGGTATGAATGCATTGATCGTTGACACATTTGGTACTGGTGTTGCTGGTGCTACTGTTGTTGCTGATGATGATGATTATGATGAGGATGACATTGATGACATCTATGATATACCTCTACTTGAGAAGGTGGACATGACCCTTTACGAAGGCTTCCAATCTACTCTTCTCTCTACTGTATTGTTGTTGGTGAATTCGAAGGTTATGAATGGTTTATCTAATATAGAAATGTCACGTATGCTAAGGTTTGTCATATATGTCATTATAGTCTATAAAAGGTGAAACATGTACCATTAAGATTGTTTATAGTAATGAATTATATTATTTGTTGTAGATTGATAGGTGACTTTCTGTTACCACCATCAAATGTTCTCCCTCCCTCGTACTGAGAATTATGTGCCACTATGAAACATATTGGACTAGAGTATCAAACAATAGATGCTTGTCCTAAAGATCATATTATTTATTATAAAGAACATGAAAATACAATAGAATGCCCTGAATGCCATACGAGTAGATATCGAGATGATCAAGTGACAAAAAATGTGCCTCGCAAGGTTCTTCATCACATCCCCATTATTCCACATCTCAAATGATTATTCAGGTCCAATAACTTGGTACAATTTATGGATTACCATGCACATGATAGGAGTCAAGATGACATTATTAAAATGCCTGTGGATGGTTCATCATTTATGGACATAGAGGAAAAGTGGCCACACTTTAAAGAGGAACCTTGAAATGTCAGGCTTTCTCTGGCAGTAGACAGTGTCAATCTGCATGGAGAGATGAGATCCGTTTGCTCAGTGTGGCCTATTTTTGTTATAAACAATAAAATTCCTCCATGGATATCAATAAAGAGGGAGAACATTATGTTGGAAATGATTGTTCTAGGTATCTTATTATCACTAGTATATTTTGCACCATTTTTCGACACACAATTGGTCAAAGTTTCTATCCAACTCAGTCGAATGGTCGACCAACTAGTTCGTTGCTATAATGTGCATCAAAATATTGACCCACTACTAAAATCATCGAATGATCAACTCCACTATTGGTAAAAAACAAGGGCAATCTAGGCCAAAAATAACATTGGCAAGTGTTTGTGTAGTGATCGATCTTTTGACCAATATAAATTAATATTGGTCGAAAACTTTGGTCACTCCGACCAGGATACCAAATTCATGATGGTCATATTTCGACCAAATTTGGTCAAAATATTTAGTGTCTCCGACTAGGATGAAAAACCCATGATGCCACATTTCGACACAGAATCGTCGAATTTAGGCCAGTATTTTGATGCATTAGGGTCAAAAATTTGATGACACAGAGTGTTTAAAAAAAAATTGAACATAAATATCCAGACTAATCACCAATAGCATCTTGATTGGTGATTAGTCTAGATATTTATCTTCAGGTGTCCACAATCATTCTACTGCTTGTTGCCAATGGGTCCCTTCTCATTCTATTTTCCAGATTGCTTTGGGTTCTAGCAATCCATCTGCTTTTTGTGAAACTGTGGGCTTTTTCATTTTGTTTGAACTATTTGAGAGATAGGCTTTGACTGGTGATCTATGAATTGGTAGAGCTTCATCTTAGAAACCCACAAATCTTCAAATCTATTGGTGTGAAGCCCCCAAAGGGTATTCTGCTCTATGGGCCTCCTGGTTCTTGGAAAACTTTAATTGCTAGGGTAGTGGAAAATGAAACCGGTGCCTTCTTTTTATGTATCAATGGAGCTGAGATCATGTGAAAGTTGGCTAGAGAAAGTGAAAGCAATCTCTGAAAGGATTTTGAGGAGGTTGAGAAGAATTCCCCATCCATTATATTTATTGATGATATATTACACAGATTTGTCAGTGGGCTTGCAAGTATTCTATTAGAGGAAATATTGAGAAGGTGAGTTTCAATTGTGGCGGCTTTCACAAACTAGATTTGGTTATGAATTTATTAATGGTTTTTTAAAAATTGGTTTGTTATAATTTTACATTTTTTGATTCAATTTTCCTCAACTTTTATCTTATTATTTCCATTTGTCATGTTCTCTTTCCTCTGCACTTTTACAGGAAAATATTGAACGTGAAAGAAAAAGAAGTGAGGACCCTGAGGCAATGGATGAGGATGATAGTGATGAGGTAGCTGAAATAAAGGCTACTCATTTTGAGGAGTCAATGAAATATGCCCGAAGAAGTGTTAGTGATGTTGATATTCAGAAGTATCAAGCCTTTGCACAAACACTACAACAATCTCAAGGCTTTGGTTCTGAATTTTGATTTCCTGGTGCTTCTATTGGTGCTTCAGATGTTTTTTCTACAATAGATAATAAAGATGATGATGACTTATACAGTTAGGAAACTTAGTACACAATTGTCATCTTAATGAAGTGAAAAATGTGTCTGTTCTAGCAGGGACCTTCCGTTGACAAATAGTCAATGCTACTCAATTTGGCTTTGGCTTTTGCTTGTATGAGTTTTATCTGTTCATATGTTTGAAACTTTATTTAGTTTATCAACCCTTTAGCCGAGGACTTAATAACTTGTAAGTCTTTAGAGAAATATTAACTATGGCAAGGAAATTTAGCTATGGAAACTTTTTCTCAAGTGGTAGATAATGCTACAAAAATCTTGCTTTTTAAAAAAGAATCCCGCTGGAAAATATTCTAGATACTAAATAAATTCTACAAAAAAGAAAGTCTAGTTCAACTAATTCTGACTAGTGATCTGTGAATTGGTAGAGCTTCCTCTTAGATGCTCACAAATCTTCAAATCTATTAGTGTGAAGCCCCCAAAGGGTATTCTGCTCTATGGGCCTCTTGGTTCTGGGAAAACTTTAATTGCTAGGGCAGTGGCAAATGAAACTGGTGCCTTCTTTTTTTGTATCAATGGACTTGAGATCATGTCAAAGTTGGTTGGAGAAAGTGAAAGAAATATTCGAAAGGCTTTTGAGGAGTTTGAGAAGAATGCCCCATCCATTATATTTATTGATGAGATATTATAGAGATTTGTCAACAGGCTCTAGCAATCCATCTTCTCTGATCTGCGTGAAACTGTGGGTTTTTTCATTTTGTTTGAACTATTTGAGAGATAGGCTCTAACTGGTGATGCATAATTGGTTTGCATGTTTGCAGTGTGGAAGCAGTGTTGGGGATGCTGGTGGTGGTGCAGACAGAGTCCTTAACTAGTTGTTGATGGAGATGGATGGTATGACAACCAAGAAAATAGTTTTCATTATACCTAATGGCATTGACCTATTATACCCAAGGATTCAATGGAGCCTATATTACAGAGATTTGTCAGTGGGCTTGCAAGTATGCTATTAGAAAAAATATTGAGAAGCTGAGTTTCAATTGTGGTAGCTTTTGCAAACTAGATTTGGTTATGAATTTCTTAATGGTTTTTTTTTAACTAGTTTGTTAGAATTTTACATTTTTTGATTCAATTTTCCTCAGCTTGTATCTTATTATTTAAATTTGTCATGTTCTCTTTCCTTTGCATTTTTACAGGATATTGTACGTGAAAGAAAAATAAGTGAGAACCCCAAGGCAATGGATGATGATGATAGTGACGAGGTAGCTGAAATAAAGGCTGCTCATTTTGAGGAGTTAATGAAATATGCCTGAAAAGTGTCAGTGATGTATTTGCTATTGCTGCTGCTTCTGCTGCTGCTTTAGATGTATTTGCTAAGATGATTTCCCCCATCAAGATGATGTGCATCCATTTTATGGAGATCTACTAAATGTTTTATATGATAAAGATCACTGCAAGTTGGCCCTTGGCCAGATCAATATTGCTCCCAATCTCATTGCCAAAGTGGCCAAAGACTATGTTAGGCTGATAAAATATGGGGATTCTCTTTACCACTGCAAATCTTTGAAGGTTGCTACACTTGGATGGATATGTACCATTGTTAAGAGAATTGGACTGAGTTTGGCTTACCTCAAACATGTGAGGCAACATATGGTTATGTTCTTTTTTCTATCTATCTAGTTTTCACTACCTGTCGTTCCTTGGGATATCTTGCAAGGGTTCTATAAATTGATGATCTATATTGTGGTGGGTGTCTTGTATGGGCCTATGAAATTTTTTATCTTGTCTTTTTTTTCAATCCTACAACTAGATTTTGATATGTGGATTGCTTGTATGGAACTTTGATACTGCCATTTCAGTAGTTCTTCATATGATAGTTTTCTATGCAGTCCCTAGTCTAGGATTTATTTGTACATTTTTTATCTCAATATTAAAAGAATTAATTTAGTTAAATAAAGCTTTATGTCCCAAACACAATGACAACTAGGATGTGAATTTAATCTTTCTGACAACTAAAGAGTCAAAAAAGATAAAAGATGGTTCAATATAACCTACAACTTTGTCCATGTAAGAGTTGAACTCTAAAATTTATGGTATGAAGACCTGCAACTTGTAGCTAAGAATATGATACTGAATAGTTATGACTTATTTTAAAAATTCAAGAAAACTTAACCATTTCTGTAGCGATTACTTAAAAAAAAGTATACCTGATTGATAACTCAATATTTGTAACCTCTCAGAAAATTTTCCTTTCCACTTCAATATCTTTCCTTGATAATTCTTGATCTCCTCAGAACCACTAGAAAAAAAACAATGACAACAGAACTTGCTACTTTAGAAAATTGCATCAATACTTAACTTAAACATGACAGTCATGAAGGGTGTAACAAAGATTGATATGCTAATAGAAAAACTCATTTTGCACAAAATGGCATTAAGCATGGATTTTGGTTTACATGTGGTACATCAATTCCTTCATCAAAGACATTATCTATTACATTTATAATTGTTTATTTAGGTTCCATAGAACTAGCATAGACACAAAAAGAATTTGTATTAAAAAAAACATGGACACTGCATATATATAAAAATACCTGTTAAAAAAAAAGAGGCCACTCAGGACAATTGCACAGGTCTCTAGAAACAACATTACCCAACTCTTTCTCTCAAGCCAAAGACTTAGTGTGTTCAATTGCCCAGACTAGTAGTCAATTCTATGTTGAGTATATCTATCAGGCCCTCCTACAGTTTGAACGAATTAAGAATAGAAGATAGGAACTGATTTAACACTTCACCTACTAAAAAACACAAACTAATGAAATAATCCACATTAGGCCAAGACAGGTTGATGCATTCAATACGAGAATAATTACACAAAATGAAGCCGAATCATGACAGACAATGACAATGAGAAGTTGACTATTGGCCCTTCTAGTTTTTTATTTGATAGTTTCCTGACAATGACACATTCAAAATGCACTTATGAGCAAAGACCTAGAATGAATGAAATTGATTAAATAATGAAGGTATGTTAGTTTGAGTTTCACTTGGTTTCAAGAATACTTTAATATTCTCTACTTAACAAGGTCAATGATGTGAAGGTGGAAGCTCATCTGGCCTCACCCCCCTCCCCCTAACATCAATCTAAATTCCCCATTAACACATAACAATATTCATTAACATGACATATAATTCAATATTAATACACAATATTCATATATAATTACTTAAAACAACGTTCATGGAGTTATTATGATAGTTTTATTGATATTTTTGTCACAATTTGATGTTCAAGATAGGGGAAAAACACCTACAACAATAGAGGCAATAGTTGTAGATACATATGACAATATCCTAGAAATCCCTAATATAATAAATACGGTGAAGAAAAAACTAAAAAGAGTCAATGCAGAAATTATTACTATTTTGCATGATGCTACTACCAGCCTCACTACGATCTCCATGACCAGGTAATTAAGCAAGAAAAAAATCCTGTAACAAGAACAAATACATATTTTAGTTCACGACATAAAAGAGTATAAAATATAAAACTTTATTGAACTTTTGTTATAACCAAAGATTCATTACTGCTTACTTCAAAAATACGTGCTTGTGCCATCAATTCATCTATCCTCTTCAACATCTCCTCAGTTGGATTTTCAT
The DNA here is from genome assembly GCA_027943335.1 of Chamaecyparis obtusa. Classification (NCBI taxonomy): domain Eukaryota; kingdom Viridiplantae; phylum Streptophyta; class Pinopsida; order Cupressales; family Cupressaceae; genus Chamaecyparis; species Chamaecyparis obtusa. The sequence goes on from BSBK01008535.1 coordinate 140,475, forward strand.
CTTCCAAAATAGTAATAATTTTTGCTTTACTCTTTTTCTTCACCGTATTTATTATATTAGGGATTTGGGATATCTTGATCTATATCTATAACTATTGCCTCTGTTGTTGTAGGTGCTTTTCCCCTACTTGATATTTATCTTCAGGTGTCCACACTCATTATGTTCCTTGTTGCTAGCAGGTCACAGTCAGTGATTGGGAGAGCCATGTTTTGGCACCAGTCATTTAGTACAAGCACTAGAATTGAGTTTTTCAGCATGGTTGGGAGATTTTTGTATATCAACATGCGATAGAGTTTTTTGCCCAAACTCTATCACATGTTGATACACAAAAATTTCCTAGCCCATGCCAAAAAAACTCAATTCTAGTGCTTGTACTAAGACCTTAAATTATTGAGCTTCTCTTTGTTTCAAGAATAGTTTAACATTCTCTACTTAACAGGGCCAACCACCTAAAGGTGGAAGCTCATCTGGCCCCTCCTAGGAGCCTCTTATGACCCTTTACAATATTTTAAGACCTCTAAGATGTATTTTTAGGGATTGTAAATGGTCATAAAGGGTCATAAGGGGCCCTGGGACACAACAGCTGAGAGACATAATTGTAGGCATCATGGTCACATTTTTCTAGAGACAATGTAATTGAGTTGTATACCTAGATGATGGAGAGTAACTTCTGCACCTCTGATTCCAAGTTGTTCTCCATCCCGCAGTGTCAAATTGGAATCAAAGGTGAAGAAGTTGCACTCCGTCTGGGTATGCAACTCAATTACATTGTCTCCATAAAAATGTGACCATGATGCCTATAATTATGTTTGTCAGCTATTGTGAAATCCTCGTCACCCTTAGCTGCCATCCTAAGCCCTTCTTCCCTCTCCATTTCTTCAAGCCTTTGTAAGATATTTGGATCAATAAAGTTTGCAACATTGTGTACATCCATGATCTCAAGAATATTATCTTCTTTCCACTCTTCATTTGCCAAAATATACTGCTTCTTCAAGCTTGCAGAGTAGTCTCTAGTGGTTGTAAATAAATCTTATTGCAAACTACAATAAGAGGCTTAGTAAGTCTAATTTAATTTGTCCATGGACTGAGACCTTAAATTATTGAGATTCTCTTTGTTTTGAGAATAGTTTAATTAACATTCTCTACTTAACAGGGCCAACCACGTGAAGGTGGAAGCTCATCTAGCCCCTCCTAGGATCCTCTTATGACCCTTTATGACATTTTAAGACCTCTAAGATGTATTCTTAGAGGTTGTAAATGGTCGTAAAGGGTCATAAGGGGTCTTTGGACACAAAAATTGAGAAACATAATTTTAGGCATCATGGTCACATTTTTTTGGAGACAACGTAATTGAGTGGTATACCCAGATGATGAAGAGCAACTTCTGCTCCTCTGATTCCAAGTTGACACTACGGGATCCCAAGACCATAGATAAGGAATAAATTTAGAGAGCAGAGGAGGGCCATGACAAAAAAAATAATATAGGAAAAACCTCAAATTAAATGAGGCAACTATAAACATTTTAATAGAATTTTATTATTAAATAATGAAATTTGCATAGACGGGGCTTAGAATACTATAATATGTAAATTTCATTATTTAATAATAAAAATGTATTAAAATGTTTGCAATTGCCTCATTTAACTTGAGGTTCATCCTATATTATTTTGGTCATTATGGCCCTCCTTCTCTCTCTAAATTTATTCCTTATCTATGGTCTTTGGATCCTGTAGTGTCAACTTGGAATCGAAGGAGCTGAAGTTGCTCTCCATCATCTAGGTATACAACTCAATTACGTTATCTCCAAAAAATTGTGACCATGATGCCTACAATTATGTTTATCAGCTATTGTGAAATCTTTTGTAGTCTGGCTTTTGTTGCCGTTGATGTGTCCTGCAACCTATGAAAACTTTGAAATATGTTACATGATATAGATGTGTGTGTGAAAATTGTACTTGATTTGTAGACACAACACTTCAGTAAAACATTAGAGGTTAGCAATAATCAAAATCGTGCAATGAATTGAAAGCTAAACTAACCAGGTGATTTATTGCCTTCTAATAGGTGCGAGTATGATGTTCTCAAATTGTTATCGAGATTAGTGACCTTGACGACACCTAAATGAAAGATTTGAATGCAAAACTGATATGAAATATGAATGCAATTAATCTTTTTTTTTGGGGGTTTTAGATGCAATGATATGATGAAAACTGATATGAGTTCTAAGCTATAATGAACTGATATGAAATTGATCCAAAAATGATATGAAAATGAATCTAAATGAATGTAAAAACCAAATTGATCTCACAATAGCCTTGATTTACAATAAGCTTTGATTCTTCAGATACCAATTTGCTAGCATAAGTTTGCAAAATTATGAGATGATTTGTGAAAAGCTGAGGCCTTAATTTATAGAAATCCAAGGCTTTGGAGATGCATGAAAAAAAACCATAAATTACTCAAATAACTCAGGTTGATTTTTGAGTTATATTTAAATAAAAGATAATTAACTCACAAAAACATGCAAAAGTAGAGTTGAACTCAAAATAGAGTTTAGATTTAATTGATAATTGATAGTTGTCTGCTTTTCTTGATTGTGCCAATTTTATTTATGAATTAATTTAATAATGAAGTGATTTATTTCCAACTTAACTGATTTTGAAAAATAAAACAATTGATTTATGGGTTAATTAATCATTTTTCAAACTTTTATTCATAAAAAGTATTATTAAAAATTGACAACTTGCTTTAATCAATTAAATAAGAATTTAATCAATTAATGATAGGAATTTTGATTTATTATCAAATTTAAATAATAATAATTAGGAATAAATATAATTAAATTCAATTAAATAATTAAGTGGCAGTATTAAATCTAATTAATTAAATATTGAGAATATTCAATTAATCAAATTTGAGGATAAATTGGATTTATCACCAAATAATCATTAAATTAAAGATAATTAAGATGATTAGGAATATTCCCCAATGCAGAATTTAAGATAATTAATTAGAATTCGATGATGTTCAGATGTGCCTTGGATTAGGACTTTGATGTCGATTTCGTTCGATTTGATGATGTAGAAGATTAATGAACTTATAGCCCATTTTTGGGGTATTACATTTTGCCCCTCTTTGAATTATTGTGCGAAGCGCAGTGGTTTAAAGACAGTCTGTGTATGATGTTGAAACTGATGTTTGATATTGAAATTGATATGAGATAGAAACTGATTGAAAGATTCGAAGATAATAGGTCTTGAATGACCAAAAATAATGTTAACTATAACAACAAATGAACTAATGATTGTGAAAAAGTGTCAAAATGCCTGATTCTGAACCTTATGATTGCAAAGAAGTGAGTGACCAATTCCAGACCCAACTGTCCTTATATTGAATCACATTGGTATCATATCTAAACCCTTCAGTTACCGAAGAACCAAGGAAATAACACAATTGAACCGATAGTTACAAAAATTGATACAATTTACAAGATTAAGAGAATACCAGATTGATATGGATCTCGATGAATTTGATATGCCCCAGGTGATGATTGATTTTCCCCAAGCGATGAGGTCTTTTGATGAATCAACAACTAGATGTGGTTGTTTTCTTGATTACTGAGGAAAGATATGATTTCAATAAAGATATGATTTTAGATTAGATTAGAGACTTTGAATAATGTGCAATACCATGCCCCCTTCGGGATTAAAATTGAAATCTAACGAGAAAAGTCAGCGTTGATAGTTTAGAAGCATGTTACTTGATTTGAGAAGTGGTTAAACACGTTCGAGAACGCATTCTGCATCATTTGGAGGTCCTGGAGACCAAGTTTTACTAGGTGAAACTATGAGTTGACCATGGTTAACCAAGTTGAAATTTTGATAGTTTGATGTAAGATAATCAGTTAAGTTGAATACTGGATTTCTATGATGATTGAAGGTTGATTATGCAAGTAGTGAATAATATAAATGATCTTAGATTTTGATTTTGATCCCGAAAAAGGATTCTACTTGCTATTTCGTTGGATGGACCTTCGTGTCAGATTCAGCTCTTGTTAGATGTGAAGAATTGATATGAAGAATTGTTTAAGCTTTGAAGTGTTTCCAACCACTGTGAGATCATGCAAACATGCAAAATGCAAAGAGACATGTAGAATGAAATGCAACCTAAGACCTAGGACCTAGTCACTGATCATGTGTCAATTTGTTATCATCATTGAACTTTTAGGTAACTAGATAAATCAATACAATGCCCACTAGCTATGAAACCATAGGCATACGAATATCGATTTGTATGTGCAGGAATCAATACAACACCCACTAATTAGAAAACCATGGATATATGAATATTGATTTTGTTTTTGGAATGTTGGATTAGATATAAGCACCAAGGCACAAATGCTAGGATGACCTGAATATCATGTCCATTTTGATATAGCAAGTTGTATAAGCATCAAAACATAAACATCATGATGACCTGAATACGCCTTGCATTACAAACACATCAAATAGTCAAAAGATCATTCTAAATCCAATGTAAATTACCCGTAGTGACTCTTTATCATTCACGTCCTTAGGTAAGATCGTGTTTCACAATAGGAGAAAGAACTCACTCAAAAAGATAATAGTTAGATCAAAATTCCTTGAATTTTTTGGGTATCAATGGTTGAGGTACGCATGGCCATCCAATTTGAGATAGAGGCTCTTACAGCCGGACACCATTTCAATCCAGCATTTACAATGTTGTTAGATTTTCACATACAAGAAGAAAACAAAGAAAAGGTTATGCCCCCAGTCATCACTCTCTAAATCTTGTAAAGGACATCATCGAAGAGCTTGAAGGGACACAATATGAAAGAAATCTCAATGCGAATCAGCAAGCATACAAGGAGATAAAAGCATAAAAAAGCATAGATTGTTTTCAGTTTGTGTTTGATTGTGTTGTTGTTGAGGCAAAATCATTTCTGGAGACAAGACTGACTGACTGACTCACATGAAGCTTCAAAGGACTCTGACTAGATATGATACATCTAAGATACATTGGAGGCCATAGGATATGAATTTGATTTCCCTCAAGTTTGAACATTGATAGGATACAGATGCTTGAGCTGATTGGTGTACAAACTAACTTATTGAAAATAGGAAATGTAGAAACAAATCGGGAGATATGTACAAACTAAAGCAAGACTGAAAGGTGGGAAAGACCAAGATTGTGCTGATAGATGGAGCATTTTGAAACAAGTGGTGCTCATTTGCTGGGTTTTCACCATCTTGGGAGAGATTCTATTTTTGCTACCAAGGCGTCTATTTCTAGGTTTTCACCAAGGCACTTTTTCTTTTTCTCATTTTTTTTTTTTCATTTTTCCAATTTTTTTGATATTTTGAATTTTTACTTTTTTTTGTACTTTTCATATTTTTCAATTTTTTTGTGAATCATCAAGGTTCCTATTGCTAGTTTTTCACCAATATGTTCATTTTTTCAGGACTTTTTCCAATTTTAAAGATTTTTTCAGGACATTTTACCATAGATTGAATGCTTTAGCCATAGAATTTCTTCAGATGGAGAACATTGATTGGTTCTCAAAGCTGTTCTCCTTCAGTCATTGAGAGTTGATAGGCACCAGAGCCAAAAGTAGCAGTGATTACAAAGGGACCCAGTCAGTTGGGTTGAAACTTCCCCTTGCGTTCTCGATGTGATTGATTTTTAGGATTCTCTCTCAAGACTAGATCACCAACCTGAAATTCTCTGTGTTTGACTTTTTTATTGTAGCCTCTAGACATTCTCTTCTGATATACTCTGAGATGATCATACGCTACTTGTCTGTGCTCATCTAGTAGTTCAAGTTCTTGCAACCTAGACACTCTGTAGTCTTCATCAGTTACTAGACCATGCATTTTGATTCTTAGTGATGGGATTTCAACCTCAGTAGGTAGTACCGCTTCAGACCCATAAACTAAAGAAAAAGGTGTAGCCTGAGTGGGAAGTCTAATACTTGTTCTGATACTTGGTATACCTAATAGCATCTTTTTCCATTGCAAACACCCAAGCAAGATCATATCGTGCAGTCCCAATGTCTAGCAAGGTGGAGAACTAGAGGGATTGACAAGCTGGTGGAAGAGATGGAAGACAAGAGAATGAAGGATAATGAAGGGAAGAAATCCTCAAGGGAAAAATCCTCAAGAATACCCAAGCTAGGGAAAAATTGTCATGTAAAGCACATTTGGACAAGCAACGAAAGGCCAACATAGGATAAGTCACAAAAGTGTAATGTAAGAGCAGGAAAGGATGCAATCCAAAGGAGTAGATATGTCAAGAGGCTTCATAGCACCGTGTTTCACTCTTTCTTTCTTTCTTTTAGATCAAGACCAAAGGGGAAAATGATAGTGACATGGGAAAATTAATGGAGGAAAATAAAAATGAAAGCTAAATAGGAAGGGAATGAAAGCAAGATCATCATAAGATAGCTCACAAGATAGCCAAATTTTTGTGTATAGGTCAACCTTGTCAAGATCAAAGAGAGAAGGCGGGATGGATGAAAGATGTAGAAGAACTATGCATGATGCTTGATTGCCAAGTTTTCATCATGGTACTTATCCAAGGAACCACAAGGGAGTGGTTTTCACCATAGGATGAATTCATTTCTCTTTACTTTTGCTACCAAGGCACCTGTTTCCATGATTTCACCAAGGCACATTTTCAATTTTTTTTACTTTTTTATTTTTGGAAGAAGGAAATTTTTTTAGATAATGATCCTTGAAAGGATAAACCATGATATTCCAAAGATTCAAAATGATATGCTCAAAGATGCTAATAGGGAAAGGGAGATGGAAGAGAAAAATGGAGGATAATGTTTTATGTAAAGTAATTGAGGCTGGAAGATAGGAGGAATAGGAAAATGAGGAAAAAGGATAGAAGGTTGAAGGATAATGAATGGAAATATTGTGAAAGGATAGATGGAAAGGAAGGCAAGATCAACATCAACACACACCTTGAAGGGTGGCGAGAGGATGGAGGAAATGTGAATGAAGGAATACGTGAAAGAATATGGCAAATGGATAGTAGAGGTTGTGGTTTAGGTGCATGAAATGGAAGAATATTTTTGGAAGAAGATGAAGTGGAAGTCTTGGGAAGCTTGAATGTCAACCTTACTTTTTGTTCAACACCAGACTCTTTCAAGAGAGACTTTGGAACCCATATAGTTGTAGGCTTTTCATTTCTTTTTGATGATTTAGAGATAATATCTTCAATGATGGATTTTGGAACCCATACTTGTCTTGTAGTTTTCTTCTTAGATATCTCTTTTGACTTTATACCTCCATGTCTATTAGAGGAGACACGGTGATCTTCTTTTTTTGATGGATTCTTGTATTGCTTCTTTTTCTTGTATTGAACATTCAAGTTACTTTGAAAATACTTGGGATTTGTGGAAGAAGGAGGATATGACTGGTTTAGATGGGTGAGTGGATGAAATGGATTCAAGGGTATGCATCTATGTTGATCTTGAGGAAAGATGGGAGATGGAGGGATGTAAGGACCCAAGATGGATGGTGAATTAGGAGAGTTAGGCAAGAAAAGTGAAGGGACATAAGGACCCAAGATGGAAGGCAAACGTGAAGCCATTAGTAGTGGTGGAAGAGGTCCAAGGATGGAAGTGGAAGATGCAAAAGGATAATCAATGAGTTCATCAACCTTTATATGACAACCAAGGACATCAGCATCTTTAGAGTGAGCATTAGGATTTTCACTAGAATCATGGACATCTTGAATATGAGCACCTTCTTTGATAGGATTGTTCAAAGATTGCAAAGACTTAGGAAGAGTAGAAAGTGGAAGTGAACATGGAGTGGTAGAATAAGAAGATGGAAGACTTTGATCTTGACAAGGATCTTTGGATAGCATAAGCGCATAATTTTTCTCTTGATTTTCAATAGGCTTAACATTGGAAGTAACAACACCATTTTTACCAAGCTTAATGGAAGTATCATCTTTGGAAAGCGCAAGTGTAGTAAGGTTATTTTGATTGTCAATAAGCTCAACAGTGTAAGTAGTATCATGATCTTTCTTAGGAGAAGACTTAACACATGTGGAATGCATGAAAAAGGGTGTGCAGGATCAAAAGAACCCTAAGGCGGATAAGAGACATCATGAAAAGGAGTGGATGACATCGAGGGTTCTTGATCTTGATCTTTCTTTATGTTCTTTTCTTTATCATTTTTGGAGTCCTCTTGACATGGAGCCACTTCTAAGGACAAGGAAGCATGTTGGGATTGTATGGAAGACTTTGGAAGAGATGGTGAAGGACTAGCTGAAGTAGGAATTATAGCATATAAAGGCTTAGGCTCTTTAGGTTTAGCATTATTGAAAGTATTTTCAGCCAAGTGAAGATTAGCTTGAGTTTCTTTAAGAGGTAGCCCTTGAGGATAACTAGAAGAAACTGCATGAAAAGTATTAGGGTTTTTGGTGGATGAAGGACTTGTGAAAGATTTGAAAGACTTGGAAGCTTTAGGAAATGTATGGGTATTGGAGGAAGTAGGGGATGGAAGGGAACCATCACAAGAAAAAGGTTCAACACTAACATGATCTTGCTTGAGAGTGTAATCTTTACTTTTAGCATGTGAGTTCTTAGAGGAGAGATCCTTATAGTATGCACATTTATAATCAGCATGGTAAGCTTTCTATTCTTCAATAGAAGTAGATGTATCATCTAGGTATTGTTCACAAAAATCATCAAAGTCTCTTTCAAAATTAGAATCATATGGATCACCCTCACAATCTATCCAATGTGATGGCCCATTTGTAGTAAGCAGGAACACATGACGAGGAGGATTCTTAGGAATAGAGGTGTCATAGGTATCATTATATTGTCTGTCATCATAGTCATCATAGTCTTCAAAGATGGGTGTGTCACTCTCCGTGGAAGAGGTATCATAAGGATTACCACATTGCTCACATTCTATTCGAGGGCATGGTGACATGTACAAGTCTTTATCAAATGGAAAAGGGCATAGAGCTTCCATGGAGAACTCTTTAGGTTCCTTTTCTTTCTCAAGTTTGTTAAGTTTGACTTGCATGGCATGCATCTATTTCATCATAGCTGTGATTGGAATTTCTTCCTCATGTATACTGATTCTTTGAGACATGTTAGGAGTTTTAGGAATCCCTAGAATAGATTGATTTAGATTGATGTTAGGAGTTTTAGGACTCCCTGGAATAGGTATGAGATGCTTCTCCTGATTTCTTGTGTGAGGAAGCTCTAGTTTCCACCATTAACCCTGGATGAAGCAAAAGAATAAGATGAAGACAACTGAAGAATGAATTGAATCAAGAAGATCGAATGATGCAACCTTGTCAAGGTTTGATTGATTGAAGCTTGGATTAGATTTAGATGAAGGAGACCATGCCCTAGATGTATGGGTATGATTCCCAAAAGATAGTGGACATGAGTTCACAACACTTAGTCTATTTGATGATTGATTGAAGATTGATTGTTATGACAAGGTTTTGACACAAGATGATAAAGACTCAAATCGATTAAATAGAAGGCTAAATCAGATTCAAAAGGCCACTTTTGGAAAATGATAGAATTCTCAATAGCTACTGCTCTATTCCTGACACAGTGATTTGTTCGACAGATTCTGGAAATAGGCTGAAAAAGCTAAATATCTAGCAATTCTGACAATTTTCTGACAACTTTCAAAATTTTTCCAAATGACACTCTAAAGACTCGTACGACAGTGGGTATGCTATGAAATGATAGTTGAAAATCTCGTATGACAGTTGCAAAACTCATACGATAGTGGGTATACTATGAAACGACAGTTGCAAAAACTCGCACGATAGTTGCTAGCAGGATTGGAATTTTTAAATTTGACTGGCAGGAAGACTCATACGACACTAGGTTCTCTACCATACGACAGATGGGCAAAAATGAAATGACACTTGATAGAAACTCGTATGAATTTCTGACCTCCTGAGATGACTTTTGACTCCAGAAAAGAATTTTAGTTCAAATTTGCAAATTTTGAGTTTTCAGATTCGGATTGTTTGCAAATTTTAATGTCCAAATTTGAGGATTGTAACAAATTTGTCTATTTTCAATAACTAGATAGATAAACAAGCATGAAAAATAGCAAGCAAGTGATTTCAAGCACGTCTGAAAAAAATGAACAAGGGCAAAAGCAACCTTGTGCATGAACAATCAAGTGATTTTATTCATTCTAATCCTCAGAAGCGCTAATTGTGTATGTTCCAAAAATGTTTTGCAATAATGCACATATACCCTAGAAAGTGAAAATTTGGCCTCGCTAGGGTTTTTAGCAATGGTTTGACTCTACAAATTTTATGATCAAAGAGGGTAAAATCCAATCCAGGTGCACCAGGGTTTTGACATAGTCTGAGAACTTAATCTTCAGGATCTGCTAGGGAGATTTGACAGCCCAACAAGAGACCACACCTATGGAGATTTCTCCCAATAGGACATTTATATAGTGGTTGTCACTACCATGGAAAAAATGGCTATTACTGCTTGAGGTTCCATCAACGTGGTTGACCCAATTAAGAGAATGTCCACTATGGTTAACCCTCTCTAAAGGTGACTCACAAGATATACCACATGGAGACTAGTTCCAGATTCAAGGATTTGGGTTTCTGGTACTATCCAAAAAAGAAGTAGAGCATAATCCCCTAGCCTTTTCACTTTTAACCCAAACAAAGAAGATAGATAAATTTGACACGCTAAGACCAAGATTATCTCACAAAGATCTATGACATCAACCCCTTATGATCTATCAACCTCTCCAGAGAGAGAATGCCTCGATCAAAAGTTGAAAACACACAGATCTAGTGGAACATGAGACTCCCTCAGTATCCTCCCCACCTACAAGGGATCCTTCATTGAGAAGAGTTTCATTAGAAACCCACTCTCTCAAGATCTACAAATAGTGTTCATGGGGCCTAATTACTATGTGTAACAAAGATGCTGAAAGCAAACTATGTTCACTTTTATAACCCAAATGAAGTTTGTGATAGGAAAGCAATAAAAGTCACTCAAGCTAGACACATGAGATGTTCATTTTAGATCTAAAATTGAAGTCTTATCAGCTAAGAAGATTACTTGAATTCCTCACAATGCGCTTAGTAGATTTTTACCTATTTTTAGCAATTCTTGCACTTTTTCTAATCAAAACCAGCAGGAGTCAATAAAAAATAGAGAATTTCAATTGTTAAGATTAGCCGTTAGTCAAAATTTGAAAACCAAATATGACAATGTGCCCTGAAAAATGAAATGATAGTTGAAATCTAATGCCAAAACTTGTACGACAGTAAGTCTGTTACCAGATGACAGTCTAAAACTCATGTGACAGTGGGTGTGCTCCCAAATGATAGTCCAGAAACTTGTACGACACTAGGTGTTCTGTGAAATGACAGTTGAACTTTCAAATGACAGTGTGTATAGTATGACACGATCCTTGATCTGATAGACTACTGTATGATAGTGGGTATAGTGTGAAATGACTTTTGTCAGAAACTCATACGAAGATTGTATGGATAGAAATTAAAAAAAATCATAGTTTTGGACAGAAACCGAGGAGAAAAAGATAGAAATCGATAGAATTGAATTGGAAACCCATTTCAGGGCCCCACGATGGGTGCCAAAAATGTGTGTGTGAAAATTGCACCTGATCTGTAGACACAACACTTTAGTAAAACATTAGAGGTTAGCAATAATCAAAATCGTGCAATGAATTGAAAGCTAAACTAACCAGGTGATTTACTGCCTTCTAATAGGTGTGAGTATGATGTTCTTAGATTATTATCGAGATTAGTGACCTTGACGACACCTAAATGAAGGAATTGAATGCAAAACTGATATGAAATATGAATGCAATTAATCTATTTTTTTTGGGTTTTAGATGCAATGATATGATGAAAATTGATATGAGTTCTAAGCTAGAACGAACTGATATGAAATTGATCCAAAAATGATATGAAAATGAATCTAAATGAATGTAAAAACCAAATTGATCTCACAATAGCCTTGATTCGCAATAAGCTTTGATTCTTCAGATACCAATTCGCCAGCATAAGTTTGCAAAATTATGAGATGATTTGTGAAGAGCTGAGGCCTTAATTTATAGAAATCCAGGGCTTTGGAGATGCATGAAAAAAAACCATAAATCACTCAAATAACTCAGGTTAATTTTTGAGTTATTTTTAAATAAAGGATAATTAACTCACAAAAACATGCAAAAGCAGAGTTGAACTCAAAATAGAGTTTAGATTTAATTGATAATTGATAGTTGTCTACTTTTCTTGATTGTGCCAGTTTTATTTATGAATTAATTTAATAATGAAGTGATTTATTTCCAACTTAATTGATTTTGAAAAATAAAACAATTGATTTATGGGTTAATTAATCATTTTTCAAACTTTTATTCAAAAAAAATATTATTAAAAATTGACAACTTGCTTTAATCAATTAAATAAGAATTTAATCAATTAATGATAGGAATTTTGATTTATTGTCAAATTTAAATAATAATAATTAGGAATAAATATTTAATTAAATAATTATGTGGCAGTATTAAATCTAATTAATTAAATATTGAGAATATTCAATTAATCAAACTTTAGGATAAATTGGATTTATCGCCAAATAATCATTAAATTAAAGATAATTAAGATGATTAGGAATATTGCTAGGAATATTCCCCAATGGAAAATTTAAGATAATCAATTAGAATTCGATGATGTTCAGATGTGCCTTGGGTTAGAACTTTGATGTCAATTTCGTTCGATTTGATGATGTAGAAGATTAATGAACTTATAGCCCATTTTTGGGGTATTACAATAGATATAAAGATCACTAATAGGTGGGAGGAGTATCCTCGTGGCCTCTATCATGTGGGGGATCCATGTCACCTGATCTTGTCACTTTCTCTTGTATTTCAAACTTCAATGAGACTTCATACCACACAGTGTTCATAGATTACATTCAATGTGTTATTTACGCTTGTATTGGTGGGAAAACTCTTGAAAATGTGCAAAAGAGATTGCATTCAAGCATGTTGTTTACATGACACATGTAGTTTACCTCCATCCTAAATCAGCATTGCATACAAATCTATGGATAGTGCGTGGTACGAAGCCTCACTGAAGCTTGAAAATGATCCATAATATCAAGAATATCACCTTCTTTCCACTCTTCTTACCTCTCTTTTCCCATCTCCCAGCTTGGGCATTGCAACATGAATCCTATTTTCCACAACTATTGATGGATCCTTAGGTGTAGTTGAAATTACCAAATGGCCTTCAAAGGTCAAGGAACACATGTAATAACCAAGAAAACACTATACGTTAAATCATGTGATTGATAGTACATTGAGGCTCACCTGAGCCATAAACATGAAGAATTATTCTAAAAAAAGATGTAAACCATATATATGCACACTTGAGGCAAAGAGAAGTTACATCATATCCATATGAAAATATTAGTTACACTATGAAAATACTAAACTAACTAATTCCTGAGTTCATCTTTGCATATGGTCACAACAAATATATGCAATTACAATACAGAGAAGGCATCGTAAAAATATAATTTTAGAATTTTCCCTAGCCTGACATGTTTTGCACTCAAATCTTTCATCGTAGATAAGTGGAGATGGGCGAATAGATGTAGATGAGTTGTCATTGACCCAACTAAAGTATCTGCAACCATTATTTCCCTGTGATGCTTAATCTACATTAGTTCTTATAATATAATGAATAATATTTACATTAGAAACATTAAATATATACACATTATGATGCAGGAGCATCCTGGGTGTAAGAGCAATCTTGCATCACCAAAAAATATTTTTGTTTTTGTATTCAATATGGGCTTTTTTGTGCAGAGCTACTATTTAAGGAAACTTACTATTTTTGGTAATTTTTGTATGTGCTTAGAATGATCTGATTTCTTTCTTGGAGGTTCATTTTGGTCATATAAGTCTGCCAGCAAAGTTTCATGGCTAGATCAGGTGTAGTTTTGAAGATATTGAAGATTTTCGGTATTGGCAGCAGGGTACAGAAACTTCAAACTCAGTTTTGAAGGCTTTAGAGGCCCCGGATGAGGTTAAAAATTTGGGTGACAGGCGCTTGCGCCAATCAAGCCTGTAGAGCGCTTCGTGGTGTTTCCGAAATGGGATTATAATAGTCAATCGGGTCAACTGGTGATGACTTATGATCTCCGAAAGTCAGGTCACCTGAAATGGCGGAAAATAATTTTCCTTCAAAATTTTTGTTCGGGTTTCAAAAGTTATTTTGAGCCGACTTTGATGTAATAAATTGAAAAATAAAATAATTCTAAGTTTGGTCGGCCCTTAGGGCTAAATTTTTGGAACCTTCTCGGGCGGTAGAAATTGCCTATATAAGGAAGGCTCTATAATTGTCGTAGGCAGTTGGGAATAGTTCTGGGTAGTAGATCTGGGTATTGATTCGAGGTTTTGTCCTACAGAATATTGTAAGGGAATGCCCATGTGGCTTTGCATATTGTAATTCTGAAAGTTTGTAATTCCACATTTGTGGAGATAATAAGAAGCCAATTTTCTATTCTTGCATATTATTGTTGTTGTTTCTCTATTTTTGTTATGTGTTTGTGGTATTAAGGGGAGCACCCTTCATCAAGTGGTATCAGAGTAGGAGTTCTTGAGTGTGTAAATAGATCGCCGACTGTGAGGCAGTTTGCACAAGGACCGTGGTTAGGGTTTCAGTGCGCATCGTGAAAATGCCTCCACGAAGAGAACGTGGCGGACGAGTTGGTGCTGTGACACCTGAGGTTAGAGAGCTGCAGAGACAAGTGCGAGCATTGCAAGAAGAGATTCGTAGAGAAATGAATCTTAATGTCAGAGATGAAAGCGAGGATGAAGCTGAAGAAGAATATCAAGAAGGAGAAGTCGAAATTGTAAACCAGGAGGAAGAAAGACTTTTTCGGGCCATTTCTAAGATTGGGAAAAGACCTAAAATTGAGGTTCCTACATTTTCTGGAAATCTCAACCCAGAAGAATTGATGGACTGGATCAATGAATGTGAGGAATATTTTGAGTATGAAGATGTTGAGGATCTTCATAGGGTCAAATTTGCGAAGGCCAGACTGAAAGGTCATGCAAAGATATGGTGGAAAGAGATTCAGTTGGAGCGAAATAGAAGGGGAAAGGAGAAAATCACGAGATGGGATCGGATGGTGGATAAATTAAAGCGACAGTTCATTCCTGTTGATTATGAGCTTGACCTACTGAAAAAAATGCAAAGTTTGAAGCAAGCAGGAAGAGCTGTTCAGGAGTATACAGAGGAGTTCTATCGACTTCTCATTAGAACAGGCCATGTAGAAGTTGATAAAGAGAAAGTTGCCCGATACCTTAATGGGTTAAGGCCAAGCATTCAGGAGGAGTTGAATCTGGTTCGAATGAACAATATTGAAGAGGCATACCAGTTTTTCCTAAAAGTAGAGGAAAAGTTGAACAAGAAGTTTGAGAGCAGACAAAACGGAAGAGGTCGCGGTGGACGATCTGGTGGACGGTCATATGGTGGCCAAAATGAAGATCCGAAAAAGAAGGATGCGGCCAGTAGCAGTCAGAATCAGTGAGGAAATAATTCCAATCGCTTCCAGGATCAGAATAATAGAGATCAGAGAGGAAGAGGAAGAGGACAAGGATCTGGAAGAGGTGGCTTCCGTGGAACATGTTTTCACTGTGGAGAAGAAGGTCATAGGGCATTTGAATGTCCTCAGCGCTAAGGCATAACAGATAGGAGAAATGAAGGCCAGGCCAGAGTTGCACATGTCGATGAAGATGCTAGATCATCAAATTCTGAAGATGCTGAAAGAGGAGAAATGCTAATTAACAGAAGAGTCTTGCTGAGTGGTGAGAATGAACCTGAACAAAGGAGGAGCCTATTTCGCACTAGATGCAAGTGTGAGGGTAAATGCTGTGATGTGATTATCGATAGTGGAAGCACTGACAATTTGGTGTCAGAAGAGATGGTGACAACGTTGAAGCTCAAGAGATAGAAACACCCACATCCATATCGGATTGCCTGGGTGCAGGATGACCACAAGGTCATGGTCAGTGAACAGTGCCTGGTAAAGTTCAAGATCGGCGGGTACCAAGATGAGGTACTATGTGATATCATCTCTATGGATGCATGCCATATATTATTGGGTAGACCGTGGCAATTTGAGAGATGTGTTGTACACGATGGTCATGCGAATACCTATTCTCTGACAAAGGATGGAGTGCGACATAAGCTAAAGCCATTGAAGGAGACCGAAGAAAAGGTATGTGGTAATGCAAGAATAACATTTGTTGATGGAAGGAAATTCTTAGATGGTATGAGGCATGAGCATGTGTGTTTTGCTTTAATTCCAAAAGTTGGTAAAGAAGAAGTAGAGGATGTACCTGTAGAGGTTGTAGATTTGTTGAATGAGTTTCAGGATATTGTATCTGATAATATACCTGATGGATTACCACCGGTAAGGAAGATCAGTCATCAGATGGATTTGATTCCAGGAGCCAGTTTGCCAAACAAGGCAGCACACAGAATGACACCAGCAGAAAGTGAAGAGTTGAACAAACAAGTACATGAGTTGTTACAGAAGGGGTTGATTCGAGAGAGTCTAAGTCGCTGTGCTATACCAGCGGTATTAGCACCAAAGAAGAATGGAGAGTGGAGGATGTGTACAGATTCCAGAGCAATAAACAAGATCACAATCAAGTATAGGTTTCCATTGCCACGAATGGACGATATTATGGACTGTTTGAGTGGGCTGTGTATTTCTCAAAGATAGATCTGAAGAGTGGATATCACCAGATTCGCATCAGAGAAGGAGATGAATGGAAGACTACCTTCAAAACAAAGGAAGGACTATATGAGTGGTAAGTCATGCCTTATGGGCTAACCAATGCACCGAGCACTTTCATGCGGCTTATGAACGAGGTTCTGAAAGAATTTTTGGGTCAGTTTGTCATTGTTTACCTAGATGATATTTTGATTTTTAGCAAGACATTGGAAGAACATATGATGCATATTCGTATGGTGTTTGAGAAGTTGAGAGATGAGAAATTGTTGATTAATTTGAAGAAGTGCAGTTTTGTGAAGAAAGAGTTAGTGTATTTGGGATTTGTAGTTTCAGCAGAAGGTCTAAAAATGGACCCAGAGAAGGTACAGGCTATCCTTGAATGGCCTACTCCGAGGAGTGCTATTGAGGTAAGATCTTTTCATGGTCTAGCTAGTTTTTACAGAAAGTTTATCAAAGATTTTAGCAGTATTTGTGGTCCCTTGACTGAGACAATGAGAGGGGATAGAAGAGAGTTTAAGTGGACTAAAGGAGCAGAAAAGAGTTTTCAATTATTGAAACAAAAAGTTATAGAACAATCTATTTTAGCACTTCCAGATTTTAATAAAGTGTTTCAAGTAGATTGTGATCATAGTGGTACTGCAATAGGAGCTGTTATGAGCCAAGAAGGTAAACCTGTTGCGTATTTCAGCGAGAAGTTTTATGATCAGAAATTTTATGCTATAGTTCAAGCATTAAAGAAGTGGAGACATTATCTGCTTCCTAAAGAGTTTGTTTTGTATACTGATCATCAAGCTTTGCAATATTTGAATAGTCAAGGAAAATTGAATTAAAGGCATTTGAAATGGGTTGAGTTTCTGCAGAGTTATACATTTGTTTTGAGACACAGAAGTGGAAAGTCTAACAGGGTTGCATATGCTCTTAGCAGAAGGCAACTATTGCTGACAGAGATGCAGATTGAGGTGGTTGGGTTCAAGGAACTCAAGAATTTGTATCCAGAAGATCCTGATTTTGGTGAAGCTTGGAAAGCTTGTACAGAACCTGTTACTCTAGATAGGACGAAATGGTTGGATTTCATTATCCAGGATGATATGCTATTCAAAGGGAGTCAGTTGTGCATTCCACGAAGTTCTATGAGGGAGAATCTCATCAAGGAGAAGCATAGCGGAGGATTGGCTAGACATTTTGGTCGTGAAAAAACCCTTTCTTTGGTTAGTGAGAATTATTATTGGCCACAATTGCAGCAAGATGTGAAGAAGTTTGTACAGAGTTGCAGAGTATGTCAGATGGTGAAAGGGGTGAAGCAGAATACAGGGTTGTATCAGCCATTACCTGTACCAGAGAAGCCTTGGGAGGATATCAGCATGGACTTTGTTCTTGGTTTACCGAGGACTCAGCGGGGACATGATTCAATTTTTGTGGTGGTCGACAGATTTTGGAAGATGGCACATTTCATTCCCTGCAAGAAGACTAATGATGCTGTTCATGTAGCAGGATTATTTTTCAGAGAAGTGGTGAGACTACATGGTTTGCCAAAGACCATAGTTTCAGATCGAGATACTAAATTTGTTGGATATTTCTGGCGGACATTGTGGAAGAAGTTGAAGATAGATTTGAAGTTCAGTTCATCACATCATCCACAGACTGATGGACAGAAAGAGGTGGTGAATAAGAGTTTGAGAAATTTGCTGAGATGTTTGGTTGGAGATAAGCCAACAGGATGCGATTTGATTTTACCACAAGAGAAATTTGCATACAATAATTCTGTCAACAGAAGCACTGGTAAATCACCATTCCAAATTGTATATGGAAGTAGTCCAAGAAATGTATCTGAATTGAGGAAGATAGATAAAGGAGAAATAAGTAGTGCTGAAGCTGAGGATTTTGCAGAACATTTGAAGAACATCTATGAGGAGGTGAGGAAGCATATTGCCAAGATGAATGCACAGTATAAGGCTAAGGCAGATGTGAAAAGGAGGCATAAGGAATTTCAGGTTGGAGATGAAGTAATGGTTCATTTGCGGAAGGAGCGGTTTCCGGTTGGTACATATAACAAATTGAAAATGAAGAAGTTTGGACCATGTAAGATACTGAAGAAGCATGATTCAGAAAATGCATATGAGGTAGAATTGCCTACTGGGCTGAATATTTCACCAGTGTTTAACATTTCAGATTTGACAGAGTATCATGAAGGAGGTGTTGAAGATGAGGTTGCAGCGGCACAGTGGAATATTCCAGCAACCAGTTCAGATATCAAGGAGATTGAAGACATACTGGACAGTCGTGTTGGCACAAGCACAAGGAATAGGACATATGAAGAATATTTGGTCAAATGGAAAGGATGACCTGTTGAAGATTCATCATAGCTAACAAAGGAGGAGGTTAACCATCTTGGTTTTCCTCTGCACACCTGAGTCGTGACAGGGTCACTTCTCAAATTACCCCGGGTGTCTGATGCAGGAGCATCCTGGGTGTAAGAGCAATCTTGCATCACCAAAAAATATTTTTGTTTTTATATTCAATAAGGGCTTTTTTTGTGCAGAGCTGCTATTTAAGGAAAGTTACTATTTTTGGTAATTTTTGTATGTGCTCAGAATGATCTGATTTCTTTCTTGGAGGTTCATTTTGGTCATATAAGTCTGCCAGCAAAGTTTCATGGCTAGATCAGGTGTAGTTTTGAAGATATTGAAGATTTTCGGTATTGGCAGCAGGGTACAAAAACTTTGAACTCAGTTTTGAAGGGTTTAGAGGCCTCGGATGAGGTCGAAAATTTGTGTGATAGGTGCTTGTGCCAGTCAAGCCTGTAGAGCACTTCGTGGCATTTCCGAAATGGGGTTATAATAGTCAATCGAGTCAATTGGTGATGACTTATGATCTCCGGAAGTCGGGTCACCTGAAATGGCAGAAAATAATTTTCTTTCAAAATTTCTGTTCGGGTTTCAAAAGTTATTTTGAGCCGACTTTAGTGTAATAAATTGAAAAATAAAATAATTCTAAGTTTGGTCGGCCCTTAGGGCTAAATTTCTGGAACCTTCTCGGGCGGTAGAAATTGCCTATATAAGGAAGGCTGTATTATTGTCGTAGGTAGTTGGGAATAGTTCTGGGTAGTAGATCTGGGTATTGATTCAAGGTTTTGTCCTACAAAATATTGTAAGGGAATGCCCATGTGGCTTTGGATATTGTAATTCTGAAAGTTTGTAATTCCACATTTGTGGAGATAATAAGAAGCCAATTTTCAGTTCTTGCATATTATTGTTGTTGTTTCTCTATTTTTGTTATGTGTTTGTGGTATCAAGGGGAGCACCCTTCATCAAGTGGTATCAGAGCAGGAGTTCTTGAGTGTGTAAATAGATCATCGACTGTGAGGCAGTTTGCACCAGGACCGTGGTTAGGGTTTCAATGCGCATTGCGAAAATGCCTCCACGAAGAGAACGTGGCGGACGAGCTGGTGCTGTGACACCTAAGGTTAGAGAGCTGCAGAGACAAGTGCGAGCATTGCAAGAAGATATTCATAGAGGAATGAATCTTAATGTCAGAGACGAAAGCGAGGATGAAGCTGAAGAAGAATATCAAGAAGGAGAAGTTGAAATTGTAAACCAGGAGGAAGAAAGACTTTTTCGGGCCATTTCTAAGATTGGGAAAAGACCTAAAATTGAGGTTCCTACATTTTCCAGAAATCTCAACCCATAAGAATTGATCGACTGGATCAATGAATGTGAGGAATATTTTGAATATGAAGATGTTGAGGATCCTGATAGGGTCAAATTTGCGAAGGCCAAACTGAAAGGTCATGCGAAGATATGGTGGCAAGAGATTCAGTTGGAGCGAAATAGAAGGGGAAAGGAGAAAATCACGAGATGGGATCGGATGGTGGATAAATTAATATGATAGTTCATTCCTGTTGATTATGAGCTTGACCTACTGAAAAAAATGCAAAGTTTGAAGCAAGTAGGAAGAGCTGTTCAGGAGTATACAGAGGAGTTCTGTCGACTTCTCATCAGAACAGGCCATGCAGAAGCTGATAAAGAGAAAGTTGCCCAATACCTTAATGGGTTAAGGCCAAGCATTCAGGAGGAGCTGAATCTGGTTCGAATGAACAGTATTGAAGAGGCATACCAGTTTTCCCTAAAAGTAGAGGAAAAGCTGAACAAGAAGTTTGAGAGTAGACAAAACGGAAGAGGTCGCGGTGGACGATCTGGTGGACGGTCATATGGTGGTCAAAATGAAGATCGGAAAAAGAAAGATGAGGCTAGTAGTAGTCAGAATCAGTGAGGAAATAATTCCAATCGCTTCCAGGATCAGAATAATAGAGATCAGAGAGGAAGAGGAAGAGGACAAGGATCTGGAAGAGGTGGCTTCCGTGGAACATGTTTTCAATGTGGAGAAGAAGGTCATAGGGCATTTGAATGTCCTCAGCGCCAAGGCAGAACAGACAGGAGAAATGAAGGCCAGGCCAGAGTTGCACATGTCGATGAAGATGCTAGATCATCAAATTCTGAAGATGCTGAAAGAGGAGAAATGCTAATTAACAGAAGAGTCTTGCTGAGTGGTGAGAATAAACCTGAACAAAGGAGGATCCTGTTTCGCACTAGATGCAAGTGTGAGGGTAAATGCTGTGATGTGATTATCGATAGTGGAAGCACTGACAATTTGGTGTCAGAAGAGATGGTGACAAAGTTGAAGCTCAAGAGACAGAAACACCCACATCCATATCGGATTGCCTGGGTGCAGGATGACCACAAGGTCATGGTCAGTGAACAGTGCCTGGTAAAGTTCAAGATCGGCGGGTACCAAGATGAGGTACTATGTGATATCATCTCTATGGATGCATGCCATATGTTATTGGGTAGACCGTGGCAGTTTGACAGATGTGCTGTATAGGATGGCCATGCGAATACCTATTCCCTGACAAAGGATGGAGTGTGACATAAGCTAAAGCCATTGAAGGAGACCGAAGAAAAGGTATGTGGTAATGCAAGAATAACATTTGTTGATGGAAGGAAATTCCTAGATGGTATGAGGCATGAGCATGTGTGTTTTGCTTTAATTCCAAAAGTTGGTAAAGAAGAAGTAGAGGATGTACCTGTAGAGGTTGTAGATTTGTTGAATGAGTTTCAGGATATTGTATCTGATAATATACCTGATGGATTACCACCGGTAAGAAAGATCAGTCATCAGATGGATTTGATTCCAGGAGCCAGTTTGCCAAACAAGGCAGCACACAGAATGACACCAGCAGAAAGTGAAGAGTTGAACAGACAAGTACATGAGTTGTTACAGAAGGGGTTGATTCGAGAGAGTCTAAGTCTCTGTGCTGTACCAGTGGTATTAGCACCAAAGAAGAATGGAGAGTGGAGGATGTGTACAGATTCCAGAGCAATAAACAAGATCACAATCAAGTATAGGTTTCCATTGCCACGAATGGACGATATTATGGACTATTTGAGTGGGGCTGTGTATTTCTCAAAGATAGATCTGAAGAGTAGATATCACCAGATTCACATCAGAGAAGGAGATGAATGGAAGATTTCTTTCAAAACAAAGTAAGGACTATATGAGTGGTTAGTCATGCCTTTTGGGCTAACCAATGCACCGAGCACTTTCATGCGGCTTATGAACGAGGTTCTGAAAGAATTTTTGGGTAAGTTTGTCATTGTTTACCTAGATGATATTTTAATTTTTAGCAAGACATTGGAGGAACATATGATGCATATTCGTATGGTGTTTGAGAAGTTGAGAGATGAGAAATTGTTGATTAATTTGAAGAAGTGCAGTTTTGTGAAGAAAGAGTTAGTGTATTTGGGATTTGTAGTTTCAGCAGAAGGTCTAAAAATGGACCCAGAGAAGGTACAGGCTATCCTTGAATGGCCTACTCCGAGGAGTGCTACTGAGGTAAGATCTTTTCATGGTCTAGCTAGTTTTTACAGAAAGTTTATCAAAGATTTTAGCAGTATTTGTGGTCCCTTGACTGAGACAATGAGAGGGGATAGAAGAGAGTTTAAGTGGACTAAAGGAGCAGAAAAGAGTTTTCAATTATTGAAACAAAAAGTTACAGAACAACCTATTTTAGCACTTCCAGATTTTAATAAGGTGTTTCAAGTAGATTGTGATGCTAGTGGTACTGCAATAGGAGTTGTTATGAGCCAAGAAGGTAAACCTGTTGTGTATTTCAGTGAGAAGTTAAATGATGCCAAGAGGAAGTATTCTGTTTATGATCAGGAATTTTATGCTATAATTCAGGCATTAAAGAAGTGGAGACATTATCTGCTTCCTAATGAGTTTATTTTGTATACTGATCATCAAGCTTTGCAATATTTGAATAGTCAAGGAAAATTGAATCAAAGGCATTTGAAATGGGTTGAGTTTTTGCAGAGTTATACATTTGTTTTGAGACACAGAAGTGGAAAGTCTAACAGGGTTGCAGATGCTCTTAGCAGAAGGCAACTATTGCTGACAGAGATGCAGATTGAGATGGTTGGGTTCAAGGAACTCAAGAATTTGTATCCAGAAGATCCTGATTTTGGTGAAGCTTGGAAAGCTTGTACAGAACCTATTACTCTAGACACGACGAAATGGTTGGATTTCATCATCCAGGATGATATGCTATTCAAAGGGAGTCAGTTGTGCATTCCACGAAGTTCTATGAGGGAGAATCTCATCAAGGAGAAGCATAGCGGAGGATTGGCTGGACATTTTGGTCGTGACAAAACCCTTTCTTTGGTTAGTGAGAATTATTATTGGCCACAATTGCAGCAAGATGTGAAGAAGTTTGTATAGAGTTGCAGAGTATGTCAGATGGCGAAAGGAGTGAAGCAGAATACAGGGTTGTATCAGCCATTACCTGTACCAGAGAAGCCTTGGGAGGATATCAGCATGGACTTTGTTCTTGGTTTACCGAGGACTCAGCGGGGACATGATTCAATTTTTGTGGTGGTCGACAGATTTTGGAAGATGGCACATTTCATTCCCTGCAAGAAGACTAATGATGCTGTTCATGTAGCAGGATTATTTTTCAGAGAAGTGGTGAGACTACATGGTTTGCCAAAGACCATAGTTTCAGATTGAGATACTAAATTTGTTGGATATTTCTGGCGGACATTGTGGAAGAAGTTGAAGACAGATTTGAAGTTCAGTTCATCACATCATCCACAGACTGATGGACAGACAGAGGTGGTGAATAGGAGTTTGGGAAATTTGCTGAGATGTTTGGTTGGAGATAAGCCAACAGGATGGGATTTGATTTTACCACAAGCGGAATTTGCATATAATAATTCTGTCAACAGGAGCACTGGTAAATCACCATTCCAGATTTTATATGGAAGTAGTCCAAGAAATGCATCTGAATTGAGGAAGATAGATAAAGGAGAAATAAGTAGTGCTGAAGCTGAGGATTTTGCAGAACATTTGAAGAACATCCATGAGGAGGTGAGGAAGCATATTGCCAAGATGAATGCACAGTATAAGGCTAAGGCAGATGTGAAAAGGAGGCATAAGGAATTTCAGGTTGGAGATGAAGTCATGGTTCATTTGTGGAAGGAGTGGTTTCCAGTTGGTACATATAACAAATTGAAAATGAATAAGTTTGGACCATGTAAGATACTGAAGAAGCATGATTCGGGAAATGCATATGAGGTAGAATTGCCTACTGGGCTGAATATTTCACCAGTGTTTAACATTTCAGATTTGATAGAGTATCATGAAGGAGGTGTTGAAGATGAGGTTGCAGCAGCACAGTGGAATATTCCAGCAACCAGTTCAGATATCAAGGAGATTGAAGACATACTGGACAGTCGTGTTGGCAAAAGCACAAGGAATAGGACATATGAAGAATATTTGGTCAAATGGAAAGGATGAATTGTTGAAGATTCATCATGGCTAACAAAGGAGGAGGTTAACCATCTTGGTTTTCCTCTGCACACCTGAGTCATGACAGGGTCACTTCTCAAATTACCCCGGGTGTCTGATGCAGGAGCATCCTGGGTGTAAGAGCAATCTTGCATCACCCAAAAATATTTCTATTTTTATATTCAATAAGGGCTTTTTTTGTGCAGAGCTACTATTTAAGGAAAGTTACTATTTTTGGTAATTTTTGTATGTGCTCAGAATGATCTAATTTCTTTCTTGGAGGTTCATTTTGGTCATATAAGTCTGCCAGCAAAGTTTCATGGCTAGATCAGGTGTAGTTTTGAAGATATTGAAAATTTTCGGTATTGGCAGCAGGGTACAGAAACTTCAAACTCAGTTTTGAAGGCTATAGAGGCCCTGGATGAGGTCAAAAATTTGGGTGACAAGCACTTGCGCCGGTCAAGCCTGTAGAGCGCTTCGTGGTGTTTCCAAAATGGGGTTATAATAGTCAATCGGGTCAACTGGTGATGACTTATGATCTCCGGAAGTCGGGTCACCTGAAATGGCAGAAAATAATTTTCCTTCAAAATTTCTGTTCGGGTTTCAAAAGTTATTTTGAGCCGACTTTGATGTAATAAATTGAAAAATAAAATAATTCTAAGTTTGGTCGGGCCTTAGGTCTAAATTTTTGGAACCTTCTCGGGCGGTAGAAATTGCCTATATAAGGAAGGCTGTATTATTGTCGTAGGCAGTTGGGAATAGTTCTAGGTAGTAGATCTGGGTATTGATTCGAGGTTTTGTCCTACAGAATATTGTAAGGGAATGCCCATGTGGCTTTGCATATTGTAATTCTGAAAGTTTGTAATTCCACATTTGTGGAGATAATAAGAAGCCAATTTTCTGTTCTTGCATATTATTGTTGTTGTTTCTCTATTTTTGTTATGTGTTTGTGGTATTAAGGGGAGCACCCTTTATCACATTAGCAACCTTTTTTCTATTTGGGTAGGACCAAAATTATTGTCCAGGGTTGCTCTGTTTCCGTGAAGTCTTCAACACACACTGCCCACCACCACATTGATAGTTTGGCACATTGACAAGAGCCATCGAGCCTATATCAATAATGCATCACACCATCGTTACTACATTTACTACATAAATATTATAACATATAATCATACATTCACCACTATTGTTCTATTGTAGATTCAAGTACTTACAAAATGTTTGCAATCAATGGTTTGAACAAAGATGTCATTCTAGGGCAGCAAGGACAATTTAACTATACTCGAGCTAGAATTAGTCAACTTCAATACTTTCAAAACTAAATATGAAATAGGGATATAAACAAGAACTATCCACACAGGTTATAAAGACTAAAACCTTTCCATTAATCCATACGGGTATAACACAAAATAGATCAAAACACAAACCTTTTTTTGAATAATTTAATTTTAACTTTGGTTGTGTTAAAGGAACTATGTTGACTTTATTTTGTAGTTGTTTAACATGAGAGTTTGTAGATTAATAGGAGTTCACATTTTTATGGGAACATATCATTCAATTGAGCATTAATGCCCATCTATATCTAGTGAGATGAACATAACTCATGTACCTCATGTTATTGTGTTCCTAATTCCTAATTCCCTTCAGGATCACAATCTTTCTCTGGTTTTAAGCTTGCATCTATGTTCCTCCCTTCAATCGGTTATTGGATTTGGGTCAAGGCCATTTTGCATAGAATTCATTGTCTTCAAACTAAATCTTATAACTAGCTTTAACCACTCTACTCCAGCACTATTGACTATCATAGAGACACTCTAATCTAGTTGATCAAGTTAGATTAGGGTCATCTGGAATGGTCTAACAGTGGGTCCTTACAATGGTTATTGTCATTTAGTTACATAAACCAATTAACTCAAAACACAAACCCTTTTTCGAATAATTTAATTTTAACTTTGGTTGTGTTAAAGGAACTATGTTGACTTTATTTTGTAGTTGTTTAACATTAGAGTTTGTAGATTAATAGGAGTTCACATTTTTATGGGAACGTATCATTCAATTGAGCCTTAATGCCCATATATATCTAGTGAGATGAACATAACTCATGTACCTCATGCTAGTGTGCTTGGATTAGGCTAGACATTATCCAACTGCTTGTGAGGGTTGTCACTGTTATTAATTGGTGTAAAAGGAGGACCGTCTGTGTGTTATAACACTTTATATAAATACTCACTATTTGGATAATGTCTAGTCTAATGAAAAATAGTGTATACAAGGTATCCAAGCACACTAGCATGAGGTACACGAGTTATGTACATCTCACTAGTTATAGATAGGAAACTATGGAAGACTAGTATATGTGAACTCCTATTAATCTACAAAATCTCATGTTAAACAACTACAAAATAAAGTCAACATAGTTTTTTTAACACAACCAAAGTTAAAATTAAACTATCTAACTATGTTGACTTTATTTTGTATTTGTTTAACATGGGAGTTTGTAGATTAATAGGAGATCACATTTTTATGGGAACGTATCATTCAATTGAGCATTAATGCTCATCTATATCTAGGTTTGCATCATACATGCTTAAGGAAAAATTTCCTAATACAACTAAAGAGAGTAATTAATATGGAAATTGAATCAAATGTAAGCAACATATGGCATTAATTTTCAAAGACAATTTAAAAGAATTGGAAAAATACAGTGTATAAGCAATGATAGTGCACTATGGGAAGTCACAATAAGTATGAACCCATAGAGGATTTTCATTGTTTCCTAAAAGAAGATCATTTTCAAAGTGAGAATTAGCTACATAGAGGTGAAGCCATGACATACAAAAGGTAAGAGAACCTCAAAGTTTCTGACATATAATGCTATCATGTCAAAAGGACAACAAAGTGTAGTTTTTAGAACAATGGAACAACCATCTCTCTTAAAAGGAACAACCATCATGTTATAGAGTTATTGAATATGGCCATTATCATGAGATCATAGGGAAAAACACATCTATCTACTATTAATGAACAATTTCTTCTATAGAGGCAATTTTGAATTCTATGCTCATGTGAAAAGGAAATGTCACTCAGTTTGAAGTCCTAATAGAATAAATACAATAAGAAGACATTGACATATCATGCCTTATATCAGAACCAATCACAATAAGAAGATGGAACAAACATAAGGTACAAGCATGTGTAAGTCATTGTAATCATTGGAGATATGTTAAAGGTTAAGTACAATAGTAGAGCATGACCATGATACAATTAATGAAAGTGCCATAAAATACCATGATATTTATAATCAATCATTGAGAAAAGAAAAATTGACACAAATGATTTGTATTTTAGTACCACCAAATACTTTCCAAATAGTCATCAATGTATTAAAGCATTCCAAAGTATAGGATAGCAAGGTTCTTCAATACATAGCTACAGTGATCAAAATAGTATTTTACAATATCATGAAGTAAACAAATGCAATGTTTCAAAATAAGGAAAACTAAAACAACAAATGACAAGCATTGTCATTAAACACAACATAAAAGGCATCTTTGACATTGAGCCCTCAAAGAATAGGTTTGATGTTTTCATGTTTTGAAAGTTAACAAGGTTTATATTTTCATCATGAATACATGAAAACAAGCACAAAGGATCACAATAAGTAATCTCTAATATAAAGAAACACAATGACTATCAACATCAAAGTGGTGGTGTAGGAACTCAAACATCATCTAAAGATAATTTGTCATGTTCTCTTTCCTCTGCACTTTTACAGGATATTGAACATGAAAGAAAAAGAAGTGAGAACCCCGAGGCAATGGATGAGGATGATAGTGAAGAGGTAGCTGAAATAAAGGCTGCTCATTTTGAGGATTCGATGAAATATGCCGAAAGAAGTGTCAGTGATGCTGATATTTGGAAGTATCAAGCCTTTTCACAAACACTACAACAATCTTGAGGCTTTGGTTCTGAATTTTGATTTCCAGATAGACTTGATGGTGCTTTAGATGTATTTGCTACAGAAAATAATAAAGATGACGATGACTTATACAGGTTTCACATCCACATCCACATCTGATATAAAATTTATTATTATAAAGTCTTTTTATGGAAATCTATTTTACATTAGTCTATATTATTCTAAAGCCTTGTTATAGAAATCTATTTTATATTAATCCTCAAAATTAGTTAGAAAATATTCTTCTTTCTTTCTAAATTCGTGAATGATTCTATTTTTCTGCAGTAAATAGCATACATAGCAGATAAACATGTAATCAACAACAAATATCTACCTTATGCTTTTACTACTAAGTCTTTGTTTGTCAGACATACTGATTATCAGTACTTGAGGTATCAGGTTATTGATACATCCCTATTATTTTCATGCATTTAATCTTATAAAATCATCAATTCTTAAGCATTAAGCATAGTAATAGGTCAATCTTCATTTAATTGCAAAAATGAAACACCAATGAAGAAAATAATGAGCAGAAAATAATAGATATTATTAACATAGGTTGAAGCCGATCTCATCCTTCGATTATAAGAAGGATTTCCAAGCTCCTATTTGAAAACAATAGATATTATTGAAATAAGCGGAAGCCAATCTCATCCTTTCTCTTGTGATCTTATATCACAGGATTTCAAATCTCCTATTTGAGAATAATAGATATTATAGACACATAAGTTGAAGCTAGTTCTTCCTTGCTGTTGTGATTTAATATCAAGGATTTCCTAAGCTACTTTATTCAAATTGCATAGTATTATTGCTTGATATTCATACCTTCTCGATAAAAAGAAGTGTATCGCTAGATACCTAGTGACAAAATTCACCCTCTCCTAGTTTTAGATTGAGGCCAAGCAACACTAGGCTTTTAGTGGGATAAGGTTTAGTATCCATATGGCATTCAGCAACCACACTTTGCTTAAGTCCAATTTTCTCATCCTTCAATGTTACCAAATACATATTTATACTCTTCACATAGTGACAGTAATAAACTTTAAAAGGAAATAACATAGAGTGACAAGCCACATGCTTGATGGAGGAGGGAGCCAAGAGTGTTGCTCCCTTTACTGTAACCAAATAAATAAACATCATTGTAACACAAAGGAGCAAAAATATCAAACCTTTTTATCAAATCATAAAAGATAAAGAAATTTTGTTAGATGTTTTAGTTGCAACTGCCCTGGTAGACATGTATGCAAAATGTGGAACTATAGACAAGGCACGTGAACTCTTTGAAAAAATACATCAAAGACATGTGGTATTATAGAATGCCATGATTACAGGCTATGTACAAAATGGATTTTTTGAAAAGGCTTTAGAAATTTTCAAGCAAATGCAAATGGCAGGTGTAAAGCTAAATTCCAAAACCTTTGCCAACATCCTCCCTGCCTGTGCCAAAATGGGAGCTTTGGAATAGGGTAATTAACTAGTCACTATTAATATATTATGCAGTCACATTATATATATTATGCAGTCAGTGTTAAGATCGACTTAGTCGATTGCTTGATCACATGATAACTAGTAATTAATGGTTATCGTAACACATTGTCAATATGTTACGATAACCACTAATTAGTGGTTATTCATATCACTGTGTAAGATAATGAAATGATGTCAACCATGTCTATTCATATTGGTATTAATGACCATTGTGTGGGCTAGGAAAGACTTACCAGCACCATATAATTGATAGGAAATAATCAATGATACCCTAGCTTGTATAAATGGATGCCCTAGCTCGTGGGTAACCAGAGAATCTAATGAACACACATTAACATGATGCCCTAGCTCAATAACATAGCAAATTCCATAAACAAATCATCCAAAAAAATGAACTCAATGCCATGGATACAACAGAGCATGGAGTAATGAATATCATAGTAAGATGTGCCCTCAAAATACATGATGGTATTCAATCAAATGATCAAATGCAATGTATTCTATCAAAATGAAGAGAAGATAATGAAATAATCCCTACCTCAATGAGCTTCCATTTGATAAGGAGAGGAAAAGCCAAGTTTCCAAAACCAAGCTCGAAGATCAAAGGCCCAAGTCTAGATAAAAACTACAAACCCTATACATAGTGCCAAATCCTCCTTGGCCGATGAGGTTTCATGCGTCACCCCTTGAAAAAATTCATCATGGTGATAATGATCAAATGAGAAATGAATTCTACTACAACCCCTATACATAGTGCCAAATCCACCCTGGCCGATGAGGTTTCGCGCACTGCCCCTTCAAACAATTCACCATGGTGATAATGAAATTACAAATGAGTTCTTTTTTTTTAAAGTTATGACCATGTTCGTCAAAATTTTGACGTACACGATAGTGGTCAAAATTTTGACTAGCACGGGCATGGATTAAAAAAAATGAAAATTTTCCTTCTATAATCTGACCAACCAAAACCTTTTTATTTCATGGTCAAAAATTTTGGTAGAAAAAAGGTGCAAAATGTACTAGTATATTTTATAGTTATCTACATGTAATTATAAGTCTTGGAGTGAAATGGCCACAATAATTATCTGATGTTGTTGTTAATTCAACTAGGTAAGTACCAAGTGAAAGATATGAATGTATATATTGTGCCTCTTATCGATGAGTTGGTGTTATGGAATGGTTTCACTATGTATGACGTCTCCTGACCAATTGGACAAAGAGAATTTCAATTCCATGCAATGCTTATGTGGACAATTCATGATGCTCCACGGTTGACACATTTCTATGGTATGTTATGGTGAATTCTAGTTGTACTTGATAATTCACATTCTAAAAATATACATATCTAATCCAATTTTATCATTATCTTGTAGGTCTTCAAACAAAGGGAAAATTTACATGTCCAATGTGTGGTCCAAAGATGAAATCCCGTCATTCCAAAAGTTTAAGAAAATAGGTGTTTGATAAGTATAGGCAGTTCCTCCCTAGAAATCATAAGTATCGAAGTGCAGAAAGTCATCTTTTCAATAGGAAAGAAGAGACTACATCAAAGCCCCGAAGAATGACACCTCACCTATGGAAGTTGGAATATAATAGAATTCAAGGTAATATCATTCCACGTAATGGTCGATGTTTGAAAATTATATATTTTAATTATGTTTTGTTGGCTAATTATGTAGTTGATGATCTTGAAGGTCATGAAGGCATCACTGACCAGCTTCCAAAGGGACTAAAATGTTATCCCAAAAAATTTAGTAGGCTACCCTACTATGAGCATCTACAAATTGTGCATTTGTTTGATACTATGCATATTGGAAAGAATGTAACAGAGACACTGTGGAAAATATTGGAGGAAAGGTGTGACAAAGAAAAACTTTGAAAAATTTGTAGTGACATTCATGATTCCAATCATGCAATGGAAAATATCATTGAGTCAAATAGAAATGGAGACCGGATTAATGGAAGTTCTCTTCCTTGGTTATTAAAAGAGAAACAAAGTAATGCCATAAAAGAAGTGATTTGAAAAATTTGATTTCCTACAGGATTTGTTGTGGATATAAGTAATCTCATATCAAAGAAAAATGATTTTGGGTCAAGGATGAAAATGCATGATTGACATACCTTCATCAAGGTAAGTCATAGTCTTTTGTATTTACAATATATTTGTGTAATTGCATACAATTTTTATTGTATGAAATGATTAGTTGACAATTGTTGTAGTATTTGCTACCCCTATCTCTCCCAAAGAACTTTGACAATAATATCAAACAAGTGATATATGATCTTGGAAAATACATGAGGTAAGCAGTGATATTTGTTCAATATATCAAACAATAATATCAAACAAGTAATATATTGTAAAGTCTTGTATTTATATATTTATTTCTTGAATCCCTTGTAGGTGGTTGTCATCTAAAGAAATCTATAAAGAAGATATAAAATATTGGAAGAAAAGAATTTGTCGATTAATGTGTGAAATGCAAAAGTGTTTACCTCCATCTTTTTTAATGCACAAGAACACTACCTCATACACCAAGTTGAGGAGATTGAATTGTGTGGACCTATACATGCTAGGTCAATGTGGATGGTTGAGACACACTTGAAATTTTTGAAGGGTTTGGTACGATAAAGAGAATGTCTCAAGGGTTCTATGGTTGAGGGATATATGGTATACTAGATGATGGTGTACGTTACTCAATATCTTCCTAATCTTGCAGCAAAGACCCATATAGATTGCATTTGGGATCTCGACTCAATTAAAAAATTTGAAGGGGAGTACTTAGTGGGCAACGATAGATTTAGGAAACTGAAAGGTAATAAATTATGAGATGTTATTTTATTAAATTAATTCTTAATCTTCAAAATAAATCTATTGTAAGTCATCTATTTACTTTTGTATAGCTGCTAAAGAGTGGGATGCAATACATTTGTTTATTGCAAACAATCAAGATTGGATGACGGCATGGATTGAACGATGTCAACATGATGGTCATAGATTAACATAGGAATCCATGTCTTCATTGGTTATACAAGGTCATCACAATGGAGATCCCAATGTTACATAAAAGGAAATAGATTTAGCATATGGTTTAAGAGATCACCAAGTACTTATAAATTTGTTAATTTATCAATCGTATGTTTTTTAACTCGTGATGCAATAATTTATACATGTTTGACATTATTGCAGGTGAAACACCACAAGGATTTGTTTTACAATGGTTATAAATTTTGCATCAAAAATTTGGATGACATGAAGAGAACTTGTGATTTTGGGATAAGTGTAGTGTTCCAAGTGACTAATATTTCATCTAGAAATGACTTACATCCTCGAGAGTCACAAAATCGATACTATGGTATTTTGGTTGATATACTTGATTGTGACTTCAATTCCTTCAAATTAGTTCTCTTTGTTGTGAAATGGTACAGACTACAACTCAATAAAAATGATCCTGATAGAATTATTATTGAACATGACAATGGATTTCCAATGATTAATACAAGGTTGTTTGAGCCAGTTGGAGAAGAGCCCTATGTTCTTCCAAGCCAATGTGAGCAGGTATTTTACTCAGAGGTTCCACATAAACCAGGTTGGTCATTTGTTATTAGACATGATCTAAGAGGAAGACCGATAAAGTATAATGTGATGGAAGAAGATACCGAGGAAGATGAAGAAGTGGAAGATGATGTAAAACCAGATCATGATCGAGAGCTAGTCGAAGAAGAATATGAAGAAGAAGATGACAATGATGCTACTACTAATGACGATGATGCTACTACTGATAAGGATGATGATGCTACTAATTCTACTACTAATGAGGATGATGATGAGGATGACGATGATGATGATGCTGATGGTGATGGTGATGAAGACGAAGACAATAGTGGTGGTGATGATGTCGTCGACGACGATGATCTTGATGATGAGATGGATGAAGAAGAATATCAATGAAATAAATGAAACGTACAATTATGCCAAATGTTTGGCATATTCTAATGAGTATTTTACATGTACTACTCTTACTCACCTTGTTTTATATGTCCTACTTATATATCTTTGATCTTTTGTTAAGAGAAATTTCATTCTAAAAGAGTGTATTTAATTTCTATATGCTTAAACAACCTCACTAGTTAAGACTGTTCTCATTTGTAGTGGGCATGACAAGATTCAAATCACTTGAAAGACACCAGTATTTAGACATGCACAAATTAGTGACATGATTAAGAAAATTATCTTTCTTTACAATTGCATGGTTGTCTTTGGTTTGTCATTTTGTTTTGAGTGTCTAGTAATTTAAACCAAAGACATTGATTTAGCCAAAAAATGTGCAAGTCTACATTAATATGTTTCTTTTTATTGTAATTATAATTAGTATGAATGAAAAAAATAATGACAATGCAATATTTGTCGAAATAGTGTTGATGACTTCAGTCAATGTGCCTATGTGTCAATGTGGTGTTGGCCCATCCATGTTGAAGATGTCATGCACAATAAGTAATCCTGGGCATTAATTTTGGGTTTTCCCAAATAGGAAAAAGGTCTAGATACATAATTATATTTTATGTTTAAAAATAATGTGACAACTAATCATTTTATGAAGAACTGATGTACATTTGGTATTGTTAGGGAAATACTGGATGTCAATACTTTTGGTGGGTCGATCAAACCACATTTACATCTACCCCATCTACATCTATACCTGATGTAGGAAATGAGTGCAACTTGTCCAAGGCTCGAGAGGTAGCTAGTGCCGCCAAGATTGCTTCAATGGCGAAAGAAGAAATCATATTTCTATGATACCTTCTTTGTTTAGTTTGTGCACTACTTTGTTGCGACCATATGTGTAAATGTGGTTAACAGAGGGCTATTACAGATATTGGATTTTTTTTAGAATTTCTAGTAGATACACATAAAGAACATGTACATAAACACAACAAATGAGAAACATAAATGTAGATATCACAACAGATGACAAACATAAATGTAGGCATCATAATCAAA
This sequence comes from Chamaecyparis obtusa, assembly GCA_027943335.1. NCBI lineage: Eukaryota > Viridiplantae > Streptophyta > Pinopsida > Cupressales > Cupressaceae > Chamaecyparis > Chamaecyparis obtusa. The sequence goes on from BSBK01008535.1 coordinate 175,602, forward strand.
ATTTTTTGGAGACACAACATAATTGAATGGTATACCCAGATGATGCAACACAACTATATATCACTCCTCTGGTTCCAAGTTTACATTGCGGTAAACAAAATCCATAGATAAAAAATAAATTTAAAGAGTGGAGGAGAGTGAGAATGACCAAAGTAATACAAGTCCCTATATTATTTCGGTCATTATCTCTCTCCTCCCGCACTCTCTAAATTTATTCTTTATCTTTAGGTTTTGTTTACGTAGTGTAGACATGGAACTGGAGGAGAGTTGTGTTGCATCATCTGGGTATACCATTAAATTATGTTGTGTCTCCAAAAAATTATGACCATGATGCCTACATTTATGTTTCTCAGCTGTTGTGTCCCAGGACCCCTTATGGCCCTTTACAATCCCTAAGAATACATATTAGAGATCTTAAAATGTCGTAAAGGGTCATAAGAGGCTCCTAGGAGGTGAGCTTTCACCTTCACGTGGTTGGCCCTGTTAAGTAGAGAATGTTAAACTATTCTTGAAACAAAGAGAAGCTCAATAATTTAAGATCTCAATCCACGTATGACAAATATATATTGATCCATCTCAATGGCTACCAAATCAATAGATCTCTGTCAAGAACCCAGTCGCAAAGAAAGACCATAGACCGCACCGTGAACCCGCTGTGAAGAGGCATTCAATGTCTCATAAGTCACATCAAATGATCCACTTTCTTTAATCTAAGTCTCTCAACTTGGTTCACCAAGAAGAAGACTTCTCCCAAGTCATCATGGACACCATAGTGATCTACAAATCTCCAATGTGCAAGTTTTACACATCACTCTCTCGACATCACACCTAACTCATTCAAAAATATGGCAAAAATGGTAGACAATCCCAGCAATCTGTCACAACCCACAACCCGATCTCAACAAAAATGCAAATAGTAGCTTGATTTTGTCTTCAAGCCGATCAATGCGCAGTCTACTCAAACTCCAAGTCAAGTCACTGCTACACTCCATAGGAACAAAGCACATCAAATTCAGACCAAAGAAGTCAAGAATTCACTCAAATTAGATCTGAATGCAATTAGTTCTCAATATATCCCATGAACACATCAGGAAGAATGCATCTCTGATTGCCACACTAGCTTCTTGTACTGGAGCAGTCGCTGTCACAAGTCTTGATTTGGTAGGATCCATTCCAAATCCAAGTCTCTAGACTTGAATCAATAATCCATGAGCTGCTACCAAATCTACTGCAAAGTTATCTCTGAATGATCCATAACCAAATCATGAGCAGGAACTAGATTTGCAAGAACACCATTCTGAATCAATACCAACTCGATCGACAAATATATATTTTTATAAAAAAATTTGATTGTCGTCATAACTACGATCGCCTCACAACAACAACGGTTATTTGTCGCAAACATATGACATCCAATCATCGCATTAACGACATCAATTTTGGAAAAAAACTATAAACGATGGATATCCATCGTAAATGTCCAACGCATGCCCGTCGCATGTACAACATAGCCATCGTTACAAACCATAAACAATAGATATCCATCATAAAATTCCAACGGATATCCATTGCATTAATAACATTTCTATCGCCGAACAAGTTACAAACGACGGCTACCCGTTGGATTATTCTAACGGGTCACCGTCGTTTGTATTTGTTGCAACAGATAGGCGTCTCACTTTCGATGGCCACAAATAGGTTCGATGAAAGGTTCTCTATGTTGGCACCCTCTTTTTATGATGGCCATGGTTGTCATAATTACGATGCCTAACAAAACAATCAATTTTTCTGACTACAAAACTGTGATGTCGGGTGGTGTCGCTTAATCGACAATATGCTGTCTAAATTTAGATGTTTGGCCATCGGAGAAAGGTCTCAAATGCACTAGTGTGAATATGAGTCTGGATAGAAAGAAACTTAGAATATTTCTTCAAGCTAGTCACTCTACATGTTTGTTTATGAGCTTAAGGATGGCTATGATTAGAGAAGCCATATTGACAACTTTGCCAACTTTGAAGAAACCTTGAAGAAACTCACCAAGGAAGTCAACAAAAGCAAGAAAGTGACTGATCAACAAATCAACATGCTATCTCAGATTCAAGAAAAGAAAAATATTATCTAGATGGAGGACCTTGGGGGTTGGACTACCTGGGTTGAAGATCATAATGATATTTTGTCTTAGCTTGTTTATCTATGTTTTGTAACATCACTTTGATTACTCCGTAAACTCTTGTGGTTGAGGCTGGGCCTCTCTCGATTTACTCTTGTTGTATTTTGACTTTGATATCCTTATAGTTAATTCAAAAAATCTTAAAGATTTTCTAATTTTAAATAAGGAAGAAGAAAGATTTTTCACTATTTTAAACCATTCCAAATGAATAATACAAATAATCTAATTTTAAAGAAATATGGTGGCATTCCCTCCATAATTAAATTTAAATCTAAATATGAAATGAAATAATGATCAAAATCTAAATTTAAGAGAAATATAAATCTAAATCTTAAAGTATTAAAACTAAACCTTAAAGATTTTCCAATTTTAATTAAGGAAGAAGAAATATTTTTCACCATTTTAAACCATTTTAAATGAATAATCTAAATCTAAACCAATATGGCGACATTGCCCTCGATATTTAAAATTAAATCTAAACATTAAATGAAATAATGATCAAAATCTAAATCTAAGAGAAATATAAATCTAAATCTAACTAAAACTAAATCTAAATGTAAAACTAAAACTAAATCTAATTCTAATTCTAAATCCAAAACTAAAATTAAAACTTAATTTAAATCTAAATATAAAACTAAAACTAAAACTATATAAAATAAATAAATTATTAAATAAAAATAAAAATATCACCTTGATATTTGGTTGGTTGCTTTCTCTTGAAATGAGTTTCCTACAAATTAAATGCGGAGACACTCTTTTATAATCTAAGAGTGTCTCTTCATGATGTAGCACACAACTCTCTGTTAACCATAAAACTCAATTACGAGACAAATAAACACAAATTTGAAACCTTTAATATTTTCCATTCATCACTGACTGCGTCTACAATTTGCTGCAAACTCTTAAATAATAAAAAAACCTAGAAAATCAAGAAATCAAAAAATTACCCTTTTTGGCAATGTTTTTCTATAGTTTTTTTGCCATTTTTGGTAATTTTCAAAACAACACTTGAAAAGATGAGTTTTTTCTTAAACATACCCTCAACTAAGTTAGAATGAATTGCCAACTAATATCCAAGATTAGAAACATACATTCAAATTTATTACAAAACAAAACTTTCTAAAAACTAGAGAAAAAATACTAAAAGCTGATTTCAGAGCCCTAAAAGAAACTTTCAGCTCCCAAAAATGTGCCAAAGTGTCAACAAGATTCTATGCCCAAAGTGACAGTACCTACTGAAGCAATGGAGACAAAAGGTGAAACTATTATGATTAACAATGTTGAAATATTCATGGTAGCAACAAATAAAGATCTAGATAAGTTTGAAGAAGCCTTTGTGAGTACTAAAGAAGTTGAGATTCTATGTGGTGAAGAATCACCTATGCAACAAGAAGAAGTCCAAGTTGAAGACTTAACAGGATAGTAAGAAGAGAAGGCAGATGAACCTAAAGAAGAGCCCTCGTTTGAGATCCCAGTAAAGGTAAAGAGTGAAATTATGGATGTAAGTCAAAGCATACTTCTTACTCCTAAGTGCTCAATATCACTGTTTTCAAGTTTGACCCCTGATACAACAAGCTTAGACTCATGGCGAGAAGAAGATCTGATAAAGATAAGTGTATTGGCTATGGAGAAAGCCAAAGGAAAACAAGTAATGAGGAATTCTTTATTTGTTGAATCAGTTAGCATATTGAAAAATTTACGACCTGAAGATAAGAAAGTGATTAGTGTTCATTCGGTGGATGATGTTAGCAGCATCTTATCAAGCTTTAAAGTAAAATTTTCAAATCTAAAATAATCAACATCAAAAATTGCAAAAGAGAAATACATCAAGAAAAGGCTGAATGAATTGATAAGCAATTTCTCACCTGACCTTAATTCTCTAAAGTTTGGTCAAGCAATGCTAAAAGAGTTAGTAGCAAAAGGAAGGAAAATGATGGCTGACTGCATGAACAAGGATAAACTCACCTCATACCACTCTAAAAAGATTCAAGAAGAAGAATCTCTGATGGCAGCAGTAAGAAAATCACTGGAAGATCCCTCCCAAGACATAAACATATGTAATAATGTTTATCAAGGACAAATAGAAAAAATAGAAAAGGAAGAAAAAGAGATTGCAAAGATAAGGGCTAGACAAGCACAACTAAGAAATGCACTAGCGCCCTCACTAGATATACTGAATCAAAACATCAAAAAGATAGATGCCACAATTGTAACATATGATCAAGGTCCCTACACAGATTTAGAAAATATGGAGAAGCTCGCATATGCATTATGCTCCCATCTTCAGACAGTTGATGCACTCAAGGTTTCTTGGCAGCAAGAAATAAAAAACCTTCAAATTGCATACCCTGATGTATTTTCTTTGTAAGTACTTAAATATTTCCTTTTTTGAGAACCTTTGTCATTAATGTCAAAGGGGGAGTAGTATATATGGTATAAGGGAGATAAAATAGATATGATGTATAGTAAGATTATATGATAGAAATTTTTTGTGTAAAGATATAGTTTAGCAACTTTGCCATATTCCTTTGTTGTCATTAATGACAAAGGGGGAGATTGTTGGAAATTTGAATTCACTAAGAATATATGACTAAGTTTTGTGTTGTCATTATGGCAACAGAGTCATTTGAAGGTTTGATGTCAATGCACTAACTTGGAAGATCATAATTCAGATAAGTATGGAAGACAAAGCAGCCAGTGAAGCACCTGATGATTAGAGCATCGACGCACATGTGTATGATTGAGTTTTGGTATGCCCCCTTGGATATAAGCTTTTGAGTATGTTTTTCTTCCAATTCTAAGAATACATGGTCAGATTTGATAGTATCGAAAAGTTAGAGCGAGTCTAAGTGACACTGGCAATTAAGTGGCAAAATAGAACAAAGCATGCAGATGATAGATAGTTTTTTGTTTAGCATGTATCATTTTGTTTTATAAAGGCTATGTATCTATTGTAATAGTGATCTAAACATGTTATTATCATTTTATGTAAACATGCTTGAGACAATTAATTTGGAAGCATTGTATGTGTTAGGTTTTAGGTCAACACAGTAGTTAGTTTTAGTTGTGCCCATTTAGCATGTATATATGACATGCACTTTTGTATTTGGATAAGATGAAGAGATATAGAGTATGGAAGATATATAGAAGAGAAGAAGTATGTGAATTCATTCCGTATAATATAAAGCTCTAAAATTTAAGTTAGAGCAACAATGCACAAAAGAAACTAATCAGATAGCAGCATCAAAGCAGCAGTTCACCCTTGCAGATATAGTGTGTATCTGATAACTAGGAGGTTGTAGCCTTATTCATTAAGCAGTGAGCTCTGGTAGTGAGCCATCCACCCTTAATAGGGTTTGTTCTATCAAGACTCCTAACTGAGTCATTGTACTCAACTTTGTAAAGACTACTCCTAATAGGGCAAAGGAACATTAACAGGTTCATAAGACTAGTACAATTATTCGTGGGTGCTAATTCCCACTAGGGTTTTCCTTTGGCCAAGGTTTCCCTGTAAACATATCTTGTGCTATGTGTTATGGTTGACTATTTCATTTTCTTTACTATTCATTTTAGTATTTAAGTAATTGAGCTAATTTGCAAGAATAAAAAACAATATTAATTATAGAACACTGATTCACCCCCCCCGTCTCAGTGTTCCCATTCTTAACAATAACTTGAGCATATAGTGTCCAAAATGGAAAAATGACATATCATCAGAAATCTATTTCCGAGTTCTATCCAGATCCGAAGGTTTGAATTTTTGAATTTTTGAATTTTTGTTTTTGATTGTGTTTTATTCTGTCAAAGACAAAAGTCATTTTTCATACTCTAGGAGCTGTATCTTGTGCATCTAGACTCCATTTTTGGAAAATGAGATATCATTGGAAAGCTTGTTCTGTGAAATTTCAAGTGTTGTGAGTCATTTTTCCAGATTCTAGTCTAGGTATATTTTGTTCAATTTTTTTCATTACTGCACTCTTGTGAATATCTTGGATGTTTTAGGTCGTGGGATCTTTTCCTTGTATGGGATGGGTTTTCTTACGTTGCTCTTTTTGTTTCAACAGCCTTAGCTCTTCTTTTATCATTATATACATCATTTTGTAAGCATTCTTTTATGCAAACATACTGAGACAAAGTGCCATTCTATTGCATGCTTGAGATCTTGCACATCTGTGTGCTTTTTGTAAGTTCACACTACATTATAAAGTGCCATGGGTTTGATGTTTGATTTTTTTTCCATCTACCTTTTTTAAGTGAGTTTTCCTTCCATGACATTAGCCTCATGCTTTATTGGTGTTTGTACTTTCTCTGCACCTTCAATGTTCTTGATTCTTCCTGATGTAGTTCTTATTGGCCAATATTTTCAGTGTAATTGTCACCTCTCCCTTGTCAACAATATGGGGGGGTTTCTACCATTGGTTCTTCTGCTTCCTTGGTTTGATGAAGTGAGTTATGTATTTAGTATTTGTTCCTATGTACTAAGTAGATGAAGTGGCTGGGTACCTATGCATTCTGATGAGATGGATCATTTACCATATGGACACTCTTTCATTCCTATTTTTTTGAGGCACTCTTCCATCTTTGATTGATCGAATCTTTACGATTTGGTGTTTAATGCCATCTCTATCTTCAAGTTTAGTTATTTTCATTTGTTTTCCTTTTGATTCGAGTAGTGTAATTTGAGGGCACTCATGCAAATTAAAATCTTCTCTACCTAGTCATGTTTTATTACAATGGAGGTTCTTCCTGGATCAACTATTACCTTTTGATAGAGTTTGGAGCTTCTTGCTTCAGTGATGTTCTGCATGTTCATTCTTTGTTCCTATTTTCTGGGACATTCCCTAGTTTTGGAGGCTTCTTCAGCCCTTCACTAGTCTTTGTTTCTTTTTGGAGTAGAGTTTTTCCCATGTGGTTTTCTCCATTTCTCCACTTTATAGACACTCTCTTTTGTACTTGGGTACCTGATTAGTCCTCTTTTGCTGGGACCCATTTGCTTTCAATAGTAGTTCTAGGTTTTTAGCTAGTCCCTAAGTTTATCTTAAGGGGGATGTTAGAGTAATGATTTTTTTTTCTTATTAATTAAATCATATTAATATAATTATTAGGGCACTTATTATCTCTTTCTTTACTTAAGCTAAACTTTAGGCATATAATGATTAATTCTCTTTATTAATTATTATTATGCAACCTAGGTTTCCTTTTTAGGTTTTGATATCCTTTTATAAGGATTGATCTCTATTGTAAAAAAAAGAACATTCATTTTTAATTGATTGCAACTTTTGTTTTTGCACATCAAGAATGCCTTCTCTTTCATGGATACTTGCATTCAGGCCTCCATAGCTTTTGCTTCTCTCTTTTTGTGACAAGTGTTTCCATGTAGGTATTCTTGGGAGCTGTGGGTTATTTTCTCATCAACTCCAACATTTTAGGTCATTTGTATGGAAACAAAAAATCAACACATGTCAATGAGTAGAAAGTGTTTATCTATACTTTCCCTATTCCTTGGACTATTTTGATACATTTTCTTAGTTGAGTAATAGTTGAAAACATTTAGAAGGAATAGGTAAACAAACTATTTCATTATACCATAGTAAAAATAGATATAAGAGTTGTCACTAAATGGCTAGTGAATGATCTACACTATCAACCTCTATTAGGAAGGCTAGGAAATCACTTATTTCCAAATTAGGAATCTCTTTCCAATTAAAATGATAAGTTAGTTATAGGCTCTAACTTTTATCAAAATGAATAGAGACATGACTCTAATGAGGGAATAATCAAAAGATTTTATTTAATATAAGAAATAGTCTTAGAATCATTGATTTATTAAATGTTATCACCATAGTAAAAGAGTGGACTATATTGGAAAATTGTTAGAAATACCACCTAATTAGTATATGGATACTAAAAATTGGATGCAAGATATGGATACCCACATTAATCTAGGATATCGAAAAAATTCTACTAGGAACATGTGGGTTTTGGGATTAGTGTCATACCGCTGATTGATACCCTTGTTAGACAGTCCTCTAATAGAATATAGGGAAATAGGAATTTATAATAGGAATACGTAGATAATAAAACAAAAATATCATAGTATGGTATACCACATCTGAATTACCTATGGTAGTCAACATATTAGGTGAATGGTCATTAGGAGGTCACTGTATGAGTGGTAGACCAATGAATGCATCTCTCTTAGTACGAGTCATAAAATCTACATGAAGGATGGATAGGGACAAAGTCTACTATGAAAGGTTCACATTGTACCCAAGTGATCCATGACAAGTTAAGGATAATGAGCCTACAAGACCTTATAGAAAAGTTAAGGTAGGTTTCTAGGTTATGCTAGTTATTTTACTCCATTGTTCATTATGTATGTTCTAGAATTATGTTATGATGAATATCACGTAGTATACATAAATTATAATAAATTACATTGGTAGAAATTTCTTTATTTATTTCCTAGATGTATCTTACATTATTGGCACTACAATATTTTTAAATAATTTATTTTATATGAAAATTTAACATTCTTGTTCCTGCCTATTAAAATTTCTCATCAATACCATGATGGGTTCCTATGTTTGCAGTTGACTCTCATTGTTCTCTCCCATGAATGTATGCCTAGTAGGCCCACGATGTAGCCCTATGCATCTTTAACTTGTTAGTGACTGTATTATTTTATTAATTTTATTCTCTTTATTTATTTATTTTTCTAAATTATTTTCCTCCAACATCCATTATATATGTAACTGATAGGGACTTGACAAAAAGATGGCCTTTGAAAGCTAGGCCTCCCACATTAGAAATGTAAAAATATCAGTGAAATATTAAAAAGTTGCAAGACAATTTCCAATAGTGATATGTTGTGATGGTTAATTTGTGTTGTTGTTCTTTCCATCAAGCTTCAAATGTCATTTGGGATGAGGCCCCTCATTTGTGGCCTCACCGGTTCATAGCTTTGGGTCAAAGCGCTTAATCCTCTTTAAAAAAAGTTGCAAGACAATTAATTTGTTGAACATTTTATAACTTGGTGTAATGTTGTAAATTGTATCATCATATAATTTCGTGCTCACTTAGGCTTCACTTTAGCACCCTGTTTACACATCCCTAGATCTAACTGATATCTCTCAACTCAAGGTGTGATTTTACAAGCATAGTACCTTTCTACCTCCCTAGCCTCTTTCCAACCTTCTAGGACTATATTAGCGTGATTTTATAACTTGGTATAGTGTCGTAAATTTTATCTTATTATAATTCCATTCTCACTAGGATTCACTTTAGTTATTTGTTTCCATGCCCCTAGATCTAATTAATATTTCTTAACTCAAGATATGATTTTACAATTATAGTACCTTTCTAGATCTAGCACTAAATTAAAGGTGTGATTTTATAACTTGGTGTAGTGTCATAAATTGTATCTTCATATAATTTCATGCTCACTTAGGATTGAATTTAGTGATTTGTTTCCATGTTCTTAGATCTAACTAATATTTCTCAACTCAAGGTGTGATTTTACAAGCATAATACCTTTCTAGCTCCCTAGCCTCTTTCCAACCTTCTAGGACTAGATTAGTGCGATTTTATAACTTGGTGTAGTGATAAATTGTATCTTTATATAATTCCATGCTCATGTAGGCTTCAATTTTGTGCTTTTTTTCCATGCCCCTAGGTCTAACTAATATTTCTCAACTCTAGGTGTTCTTTTAAAAGCATAGTACCTTTCTATATCTAGGACTAAGTTAGGTGTGATTTTATAACTTAGTTTAGTGTAATAAATTATATCTTTATATAATTCCATGCCCACTTAGGCTTCACTTTAGTTCTCTATTTCCATGCCCCTAGATCTAACTAATATTTATCAACTCAATGTGTGATTTTACAAGAAAAGTACATTTCTATCTCCGTAGCCACTTTCCAACCCTCTAAGACTAGATTAGGGTTCCTAGCACCCTAGTCCTATTGGAAAATGGTGTTGGGCACCAGTGTGTAGCCAAAAAGTGCCTAATTTTTTATATATTTAAATAGTTGAAATAAGCTTATACATCACCAACCATATACTATCATGGAAATTATCCTATTAGATGTGCATGATTAGTAAATTATTCTAACACATTTTATAAGAAAAATTAAAGGAATGATTAGATAAACATCTCAAGTCAAAAGTTATGTGTGATAGATTAGTATTAAAGAAATCATTGGGATTATGTTGTCTACCAAAATATTTCTACCATTTTGAGGAAAAATTTCAATGACATGTTCCTCTTTGATTCCTCTTCTCAGATTTATATTCAGAGTTGATATATTAGGTGTTCAACTTCTTGTTTATGTTGATTAGTGTACAATTTCAAGTACCTTTTCACCTAATTTTTGTTTCATCTTATCCAATCACATTGAATCAATAACACATGGATAATTCTATGATGAACTCATTCATCGCTGCAACTCATACCTATCTCAATTTAATTACCTCCTTAATGAAATGATTTATGGAAGTATGTTTCATCTCTAGTTAGTATGCTATGTCCGGTGATCCCCATTTTCACCACAATTCACATGGTATACGATATATTTGAATGGGGATAATAGATCTGAAATGAATTGTCCAAGTTGGTGAGTGAATTATGATAAATATTAGATAGGTGAAAATAATATGTTATTTTTATCATGTGTACACAAATTATGATTTGATTATTAAATCTTGAACTTAAAATTTGTACGAATTGTATTGTTGGGTTGTTTTATCTCATAGGTTCCTAATTACCATTTGAAATTTTCTTGTATTATTTCTCGTATTTATTGGGCATTTGAAATATAGATCTTAATAGTGACTTTTGTAAGTATTATTATGCTAGTAGAATAAATTTGGATCTCTTATAGGCGATAGTCTTGTAAAGGCTTAGATCCTACAAGTCTATTGTAATCATTGGTTAATAAATAACATGGAGTTTTTCTTAGGTGCAAATTTTCTCCTATAATGGTTTTCCTCTATGTAAATAATTGTGATGTGATGTATTTCTTTAGTATTTTATCCTTTTATTTATATATGATCAACTTAATTTTCACAAGTTCTTCCTCCAATATATTAATAGACGAAGTATATTATGGGCCTTTAGTTCCTATCAAGAAGAAGAGTACATGACCTTAAAGGCCAATATTTGTAGAGAAAATGACACTTTCATAAAATAAAGAAAGAAAACTTTAGAACAAGATTATAATTAATAGCTAAGTGTGCAATGAGTTACTTGTTCATAATGTCATTTTTAATTGAATTAAATCAATTTTTAAAATTGTTTTACATTGAATAAAAGTGAGTATGAATGTACTTGAATCATATTACACGTGCACACATCATACTATTTTTATTAGATAAGTAGGCATTTTGAAGATCCCTAATCCCTTGTACAGAGGGAAAGATGAGAAGCTAATCCCAAAAAACACCAAAGAACAACATAACGAAAAAAAAACAACAAACTTAGACACAATAGCTCTAAAGAAAACCAACCAACCTAAAATCAAGATGGCTTAAAAATAATGATCCAAAGCAATTTTCTTGATCACGGTAGTAGGATCCTCCTCCCTAAATCTAAGCTTCTTAGAACAAGGAGGAGACATAAAGTCAATGAAACTTCCTTCTAGTGACCCCAAAGCATTATCCATCCTCGAGCACTCAAGTTTTTGAACCTCGCAAAAGGTGGGAATGGGCTCCTCCTTAAACTAGCATTAATTGATTCTTCTTTTCCTAAACAATTGGTTAGTTCTTAGTTTTCAAGAATAAATTATGTGCATGATCCACTATGTTGCAAGCTTGAAAAATAATGAAGTCTTCAAATTCAACTTGTTGCACCCACTTCCCAAATTTAGAGGAGAAGGTGAGAACAACAAGCACACAAACACTATAAAATAAAAAGTACTCATAAATAAAGTTATCTTATCAATAGTAGTATATTTCCCAAGAGAATTGGATAAACTCCTAAAAATCTTTTCATTCCAAAATTCAAGGGAATTTAGGAAAATAAACCCAAATAGAAGGCTATAATATTTTCTTCCACAAGTCAAAACCATGAGATTAATTTTAAAAAATAAGACCACTCAAATCAATAGTAGGGGCCACCAGGAAGAATTCTACAACAATCCTTCTCCTAATAATCGAGCACCTCAACCAAGCACTAGACTCACCCAAAAGAGAATCATTAAAATATTTTTAGATCTAGATTTCCTCAAAGCCCTAACCAACCATGTTAGAAATCACAAAAATCCTAATATATAGAGTCGAAGTATAACCTCCTTTCATTTCCCATCAATAGTAAGAATTGACATCAATAATGGATTCATTAACCCCTGTAGTAACCATAGCACCAACAAAAAGTGCCAAAAAAGGGTATTGAGCATCCCATCTCTCGCTTCATTTACCACAACTCTTGCATCATCATCTTCTTCAACCTCACGATCTTATTCTGGGACTAAATATGACCCTATTGTCTTAGACGTGCTAGTTGTATTGATAGGGCAAGTAGTAGGGTAAAATCATAGCCGCATCTGCAATTATTTCTTTGACCTTCTTTGCTTTCCCTTTTTGCTTCCTCATTGTGCATACATATCATTGTGTTTCTTAGGACTATCTTAAATGATATTCATGTGACACTTCAAGTGAAAGGATGACCTCCATCATCTTGACTAGATTTCTTTTTAGTTTAACAAACAATAATCAAATAGTAGATGTCAAACATGATATTTGTGCATATCTTAAATACTCGTGATGATATACATTTGATGTGTTGAATTAAATAAAAAATTAATGATGATGGGGACTAGCTTTCTACAACTAAATTAAATCAAAATAGTATTGATGAGAAAACCTATGTTTTTTTATCAAATTGCTTCTAAATAAAATCAAATCCTAAGTGATGTGGAATACTATCTTTTATAGGAAGTTTTATATGTATGCTATGTAAGACATACACAAATATTTTTAGTTTTAATAATTTACCATTTAACATATAAATTGATATTAATTTAAAATATTTTTGTTTATATTATTTTATATTATTTTATTTTATTTTGTCAACTCCATTATAATTTTAGTAAAATTTAGACTTAATTTTTCAACTAAATTTAAAATTTGTGAATATTTTAGATTTTATAATTCGCAACCAATAATTTTTTTTATTGAAACTGTAAGCCTCACAACCTTTCCTTCTCAATTTTTTTTTAAAATTAATTCTCATTTCTAAATCATCTTGTAATTAATTTATTTAATATTTTTTGTATTAGAAAAATTATTTAATTGATTTCAGTCTATTCACCAATTTTTATTGTTTTTCATATGAATAGATGAATGAATAATTTTAAAAATAAAATTTTCGAGTTTGTTAATTTATATTTAGTGTTAGAAAAAGCATTCCCAATTTTTAAAAATATCATGTTACCGTTGAATTTAAAAACATGTTACCGTTGGAGATGCTCCGTTTTTCAACAACTATTGAGCGTTGATAGCAAACTATTTAGATTGTTAACTGTCAATGGCGAGGGAGGACTGTCAATGCAGAATTTCAATGTTAATTATTAACTGTCAATGGCGATGGCGAGGGAGGAGATTGAAAAGGAGGAAGGATGTTTAATTTGCCTCGTATAGATGAGATTGGACACTGGAAATCTCATGGCTGTATTGATTCTTCAAGAACGTTAACTGTAATTGGTGATTGATTTGGGCTGACTGAAATAGTATCTATCAATGAGCATCTGCAAGAAAATCTATCAGTGAGCATCTGCAATGGATCATCATTACACTCAAATGTCTTCCTTGGTGCATTATTTGAGCTTCAAATAAGATTTAACGGTGGATCCAGTAATTTGCATTGGATTCGCTGAAAGTTTTAATGTTTTGGTTGAGTGTTTTGGTTAATTCTTGGAGGAGTTGCTGGTCATGGGTGATGGTGGCATTGCTCTGTTTTAGTGTGGTTGCATTAATTGAGCTTCAAAAATGAGGTTTAATGGTGGATCCAGAGGTGGGGCATTTTGTATCCATTTGGATTGCATTTGCTGAAAGTTTTAACATTCTGGTTGATTGGAAATGCATGTTGAGTGGGTGTCATTTTAATGTGCGATGGTAGAGTTGTTGTGTTTTAATGGGTTTGCGTGTGAGTGCTCTGGGTTGAATTATGGGGAAGCCCTGAAGAAGTGCTCTGTTTCATGGTGAATGGGCTTCAATTGTTTTTATAATGCTCGTGCTGGACTATGGCAAAGGAAAAATGTGTTGATATTGCAGGGAGATTGGATGAGTATTTCAGGGGATCAATGGGAGAAATGAAAAATAGACAAGGGCTGGGATCTTCAATCATATTGGCAGGTATTTATCAAATACTTATGCCCAAATTGCTTTTGCAATGATTTAGTTCTGCATCCACTGTTAAATCCAAAATTTATTCGATTAGGAAGATGGGTTTATAAAAAAAGTTTCGCTACATTAAGGATTTATTCTTGAAATCATTACCCTGTTTGTCATTAGAATTTCCATTAAGATTCTTGATTGTTTGAATTGTCATTATTCAAACATATTGTAAAACTAGCTAGCTCATCAATAGTATATCGAATAATACTTGAATATGCCCCTGCATTTGGCTTGTAGTTCACGACTTTCATTTTATCAATAAAGCTTTTGTTTTCCAGCATTGATCCATTTATTTGTAGGCAATTCGTGTTTCTCTTCCTTGCCAATAATGCCTTGCTTGTCATCCTGCTGTTTGAAAGCATCATAATAGACGATGTTTTTATCCTTACAAAGCATTTTATACCATTCCAACTCTGCCATAGAACTTTGGTTCTTGCTCAACTCGACGTTGAGTTTCTCATTGTTCATTTCTTGCTCATTTTTCACCTTTCCAGCATTTCTGAGAGCGAGAAATGCAGGAGTGTCATGGACAATGAGAATATGAGGATGGCTCTCTGAGATGTCGTTGTCATTTATATCTTTCTTGGCCAGTAAAATCCGACACCAGACTGCGCCTGCATCTTGGAAGTTTCCTCAACAGAAAAAACACATTTATTTTCTCTTGATACCTGTATCGCCAAGTCAATCAACAAATCATTAATTTTACAATATTTGGTTAGATACCTGTCCTCCCATAGCTCAATCAGACATAGATCGGCAAGCTGATACAAGCAGTCCCATGCTGGAAAAAACCCTTCTCCCTAACCTCAGAAAAGAAAGAAAGATAAGCAAAGCAAGGTTTGAGAAGTGCAGCCAAGGAATCATAATTCAATGTGAGAATAGCCATGATCGGATCAAAATCAGCAGCAGCAACCTCTTTAAGCTGATCACTTGGCATTCTAGTCTTTGCCAGAGATGCGGCTATCGTTTTGATAGCCAGGAGTCGATTTCTACATTGCCTTGCAATCTTGTGACCCACCTCTTCCGGATCTTCCAAATGCGTAAAAACAAAACAACTTCCAACTGTTATCATCAGATAAATATTGCACCTCATAAATTTTAGCATTCAAATCTGCTCATTTAAATCTGACTAACAAATCATCTAACACCACAAGGCACCTCTTTCCTTGAACCCGTTGATGAATCAACTGAGCTAATACCTGCTCACTCACTTCACTACCCATAATCTGCTCATTTAAATCTTTATCTCACACACTCCGGTACCTCCTCAATATTTGTACCACAACAAAACAAACATAAATATTTTTGAACGGTGCTGATGTTCATATGTTCAGGTGCTCCTGCACAAGTTGCCTATATTTCTCTCTTATTGGCATGAATCATAGTTTGAAAATTCGGACTTGAACTAAATTTGGCAGCCCAAAATTTGAACTCAAATTCAGAACTTGCAATGAAATTGGTGCAAAATTTGGTAGACACTCAGAAAAGAAAAGAAAAACTCATAATTGTACCAAAACAATTAATGCATTTAACAAACATAAAAGTCAAATTTGGCTATCAATTTATCATAATTAAAATTTCTCTACCTATAAGACCATTTTGAACCCGGTTCAGATTCCAGTTTCAATGAGCCTGGGATCGAGGTCATTGTTATTTGATTGTGGGTTTGTCCAAACCAAATTGGGCAAAATTTATGGGATTTTGACCACTTTTTTTCCTTATTTTAATTTAACTAGAAAGAGCGAAAAACACAAAAAATGTTGGTTGGTTTCCTCTGGAATGAGGGGAATGCAAGAGAAAAGTCATCTCATAAGAAACCCTTGCATCTCCCTAATAAAAATAAGGTTTTCAATAAACTTTCCAATAGGCTTCATGATCTTCTACACCTCCTGCTACAACCAAATGAACATTTTTTCTTTTGTCAGTGAATATGAAAGATTCAAGATGACTATTCTCATCATCCCTATCACCCATCCTTTGTTTTCAACATTTCCTCCTCTTTCAAATGATTTATAGATTTATTACTTTGAATTTCTAGCATTGCATTCTTATGACCCCTCAAACCATCTTCACTCATCCTAACATTTTCCAGCTCACAATTTAGATGCCATCATTGCCTACTTCTTCATCTCTTCCCAATCACCTCACCTCCTCTAACTTTTTATTTGACAGCATAATCCAAGACTCTCATTTTTTATATTTATTACCAAAGTCTACTTTTTCAAATTTATTTGACATTTCCAAATGCAATTGTCAACTTTTCACAGTCTTGAATCTGAAATATACTTAGCTGCAATTTCTATTGTGCCAAATTTGTGCTTGCCAAGTTAATTTGAATTACATTCAGCTGTAATTAATCAAACATTGAATTTTAAGTTTCCTAGTGCTTGCAAAGAATACACTCAGCAGCAATTAATCAAACATTGAATTTTAAGTTTCTTGGTGCTTGCAAAGTTAAGAATCATTTGTAGTTATAGTGAAACAAGTTTTTACTATTTTTTAAGTTATAAATTAAATATGCAATATTCATAAATACCTTCATCCCGTTTCTAGTGTGACTTGTTTGCTGAAATCCATCAATTTATTTGAGGCCATTGACATTTTCTATGAGAATATTTATAAATAATTTTGGAATCAATTTAATTGATGTGAAATGTCTTTGAATTTTTACATTCACTTATATTAATATTTAAATTTTAACATTTGTTTTGTATATGTTTAAAAAGTGTGAAACATACTAACTATATGTGAAATGTGTTTCAACTTTGATAATCACTTTATTTACTTTTGTAAACCATATGTAAGATGTGTTTTAACTTTCATAATCACTTTATTTTCTTTTATAAGTCTTATGGGAAATGTGTGTAAATTTAAATTTTTATGTTTCACTTTATATTAAGAATGTATTCATTTTAAAATCCAACTATCTTGTATATTTGAATTTTGGCATTCACATTAAGCATGCTTTCATTTTTCTGTATTTTTGTATATTTAACCTTTAACATTTACTTTGTGTATGTGTAAAATGAACAAACATCACATGAAAAATGTTTTAGCTTTGACAATCATTTTAGTGCACTTTGACATGTACATATATTTGAACTTTCACTTTGTGTGCATTTGTAGTACATGTTTATATTTGATATGTTTGGATAAAATTAATGTATATTTAAACAAAGTTCCTGCCAAAATTTTGGTAGGATTAAGAAAATATAGTTTAAGTTTAAATAACATATTTCCATTTCCAAAAAGTGTGGATATGTGAGGGTGATAATATTAAAAATTAATTATTTTATTTTATTAAAAAAATAAAAGTTCTTACTTTATTATTTTATAATTTATAATTTTATAATTTTAATATTATATTAATCTATCATATTATAAAATATTTATATTTTATAAAAAAAATATAATATAAATATATCGAATGTAAAATATCATATTTACATTAATACAATATATGAAAAAAAAATTGTTAAATTAAAATCATGATTTTACTATTAAATAAAATAGTGTACCGAAATTTAAAGATATAATTTTATATTTCATATACACTATGCTTTCATGCTTTCATTGTTTACAACATTGTTATGTATTGATTAAATGTAGTGTATATTTTAATAATTAAAATATTAATAATTATATACACACACATACACACACTTTCAATCAAAACAATATTAGTTTTAAAATATAAATACTAAAATAATATTAGTGTATATATATAATTACTAAATATAATTATTAAAATAATATTAGTGTATATATATGATTTCAACCAATTATTAATATACACTAAAATTTTAAAATTAATATTTTAATAATAAGCATTAAAATATAAAATATTAGTTTTGGTTGATTAATTATTAAAATATAGATAAAATATAAAATAAGAAATAAATAAAACAATAATAAATATGTGAGGTTTTCATTAAAAAAAAATTCCATACTTAAATAAAAGACATTAATAATTAATAATTTTATAATTTTATAATTTTAATATTATATTAGTCTTTCATATCATAAAATATTTATATTTTATTAAAAAAATATAATATAAATATATCGAATGTAATATATCATAATTACTTTAATACAATATATGAAAAAAAATTAATTGTTAAATTAAAATCATGATTTTACTATTAAATAAAACAAAGTACAAAATAGTGTACCCAAATTCAAAGATATAATTTTATATTTGATATACACTATGCTTTCATGCTTTCATTGTTTAAAACATTGTTATGTATTGATTAAATGCAGTGTATATTTTAATAATTAAAATATTAATAATTATATGCTTTCATACTGTATATAAAAGTATAATTATGCTTTCAACCAATATGTATAAACGTGAATATGCTAAAAAACATTTCTTGTCAATAAAAACTATTAGATTAAATAAATTAATTACAAAATATTAATAGTTAGGAAAATAGGAGCTCTCCTCATTTCATTTGTAGGAAGTTCATTTCAAGAATAAACAAGCAACCAAAGATCAAGGTGATATTTTTATTATATATATATATATATATATATATATATATATATATATATATATATATATATATATATATATATATATAGTTTTAGTTTTAGTTTTAGTTTTAGTTTTAGCTTAAAATTTAATTTTAGTTTTAGATTTGGAATTAGAATTAGATTTAAATTTAGATTTAGTTATATTTATATGTATATTTCTCTTAGATTTAGATTTTGATCATTAATTCATTTAATATTTAGTTTTATTATTTAGATTTAGATTATTTAGATTACTCATTTAGAATGGTTTAAAATGGTGAAAACATTTTTTCTTCCTTAATTAAAATTGGAAAATCTTTAAGATTTAGTTTTACTTTTAGTTTAGAGTTAGATTTAGATTTAGATTTAGATTTTATTTAGTTTTAATATTTAGATTTAAATTTAAATATGGAGGGCAATGTCGTCATATTGTTTTAGATTTATATTATTTATATTATTCATTTAGAATAGTTAAAAATGGTCAAAAATCTTTCTTCTTTCTTATTTAAAATTGGAAAATCTTTAAGATTTAGTTTTAATACTTTATTTTATATAATTTTTATATTTAACATTTAATTTCTATAATAAAAACTATTAAATTAGATAAATACGTTACAAATTATAAATTTAAATAAATCATAAATTCCAATGCCAAGATAGAAAATAATATCTCGCTGAAATAATAAGAAGCCAAATGGCAAGACGGAAATAATGGGGCTCGAAATAATATGACTCAAAAAAATAGTGGTGCCACATAAATGAAGAATAAGTTAAAAATTTAAAAATTTTGGAGTGTTTTATATTTTTTTTATAATTTGGAGAGACAAAAGAATTAGAAAAGGCACCTTTTGAGAAACATGAAGAAACTCTCTAATTATAAAAGAGTGTCTCCTCATTTCATTTGTAGGAAGCCCAAACCAAATATCAAGGTGATATTTTTATTTTATATTTAATAATTTATTTTTTATGTAGTTAAGCTGAGAGGCTTCCTATAGCGGGAGCATTCATCTCCGTAAACAATTTGGCATTTTAAAAAAATTTGACGTTTGTTTTGACTGTTTGATGAGCTGGAAGAGTAGTGAGTTGGCACGTATACAATAGACACAGTGGAGAAGACACATCGGACAATAACGGTATACATGCGAAACTGTAACAGTTGTACCACAAAACATTCATCGCCGGCCACATAAAAGTTTGTAACGACAGTGTCTAATTAATGCAAATGTAACACTTGGACAGAAAGAAATGAAGAAATCGAAATTGAAGCAAAGAAAAACGTTAACGTTAAAGATTTATATGGAGCGCATTTATATAATGTGCTGCCGATGCATAAAATTTTGTTGGGAATCTATTTGGGAGATTTGTGATCTAATTCTGGGAATTTGGTGGAACCTCTGTGAATTTGGTGGCCTCTCAAAATTGGGAAGCTTCGAGTTTGACCGTCAGCTGTGGATTCTTGGGGCATAGCATTGAAGAATTCAATTTGGAGCTGTATTCTGCAACCTTTGGTATTTTCATGTGGATTGAAGGTATGCATCTGCATCTGTATTATTGAACGTGCCAACTTTTAATAGATTGTAGTTTAATTTTCTAATTCATCTCTGTCTAATGCAATAGATTCAGTCACTAGATTTTATTCGTTAAACTGTTTGATTGAAAATATTCTATGATTGTTATACTTCTGAGATTTCGTACTCACGCAAACTTGTCTTTTGTTTGTCTAAAAATATGCATCCAGTGTATGGTTGTAGATATCCTATATAGTCTATCATTAAGTGCTGATTATAATTTTTTATGTATGTTTCAAATCCATAATAGAGAATTTGCAATTTGTAGATTATTTTGCAATTTGTCAGGGATGATGCAACATATGGTCAGATCAGTTCTTTAGAATTCATTCGTGTTTGTAGCTTGAATGCCATGAAATTTCATGTTAGTAGACTAATGGCTATATTATTATTTTTAAGAAATCTTTGCATTTTGCAATATGCACTTTAGAAAGCTTAGACTTACAAAGATATGTAACCTTTTATTTCATTTTCTAGGAAATTTACTTTTTGAAGATGGATAACCATCTTATTTGGTCTTATATATATTTCATACAATGAAAAAAATTAGATAAAAATAATTATGGCTTAATATTTTGTAGCATGCATTTATAGAAATTTTTATACCTACATAGACAAATAAACACCCATTAATTTTTTTGGAAAGAACTATTTATGACATGCACTTCTTCAAATCCTTAGACCTAGAAAGATAAATAAACCTTCTCATTCATTTTTTCAAGAAAAATATTTCATTGTCACAAACAACTTCCACAAAATGTTAGATCCATAGAGAAATAAAATTTACATCCTTTCTTTAAGTCTATTTGTGACATGCACTTTCAAACACTCCTTTTTGAGATGCATAACTATCTTTCTATCCTTATAAATCCTATAAACAAAAAAAAAAAGGAAAAAACATCTATAGCCAAATAGCTTTGCAACATGTACTCGCAGAAACCCTTAGGTCAACTTTTTATTCATTTTATAATGAAAAATCAAATTGCTTAAAATAAATGACTATATATACAAATACACAAACTTGTAGAATGAGGGGGAGAAAGTATAGTACATGATAAAATTTGAAATTGTTATAGAAATAACTAAACCATCATTGAAAACAAGAATATCTTTCAACCATACCAAAAAATTAAAACAAGAAGGGAACAATTTTGTGAAAAAATTAAAATATTGTCTTTCTTGAAGGTTTTACACTCCAACTTCTACAGTAATCAATGAAAAAACAAAGAGATTGGAACTAATTTCTTAAAAATAAGGACTGTGAATAAATCCATGACTACATTGTGAAGCACATTCTGCTTCTTCATCTTACAAAGAAGGAAAAGCAAAAAGCATAAATAAATCCATGACTACATTGTGAAGTGCATTCTTCTTCTTCATCTTACAAAAGAAGGAAAAGAATAAAACATAAATAAACTAGTAAAATGAAATGAAGTAAATAGAGAAATGAGGTTTTATATGCTTGATTTGGATGTGTAGATTGATTAATTTTCAATTTATTTTCATGCGTCATTTCTAATTTTTGTCAAAGTTTCTTTAATTTATGTCTTTTTCTTAAAGGAAAGTATTCACAAATGGGTGTGTGAGTTGTATATATTTAAATCATTTCTAATTTTTCTCAAAGTTTCCTTGATTTATTACTTTTTTAAAAGGAAAGTATTCTCACCAATAGTTGTATTTATTTATTTAGGAAATGCATAGAGATTTTATCTTTATTTAGATATTGTCAAAATATATATAGAGAGAGTATATATTAGTATTGGTTATACTATTGAATTATTAAAAAAATTAGATTTAGTTGAAGATAAAATTACACTACCTACTTAAAATATGGCATGTATAAAGATATCATCTTTCATTTTAAAAATTTTAAGACATTTATTTTTAATTCAATTTTATGTCTCATGACTAATGTTTATTTTATTATTTTTTAATAATTAATAGGATCTTCCATTTCGTTACTTATTTTTGTAATTACTTTTAGTTACTTATATAGTTATTTTTAGTCAAATAAATAATTTTTTTTAAAGTAACCAAAAATAAAGTAGATTTGAAGTTTAGAGTTTATTTTCTAAAAGAAACTAATTTACAATTGAAAACATTTAGTTTTACACACTTATTCCATAGCTTACAATACCTATTTCAGATTAAATATAAAGTGTGTTTATAATTAAAGACTCTATTATATCTTATAATTAAAAATTTCACATGTTTCTTTTGTTTTGAATTTTGCAAAAGGTATAACAAATGGATGTTCATATGGGAATGAAAGTTGAAGTGTGTTCTGATGAGGAGGGATTCAATGGTGCATGGTTCGAAGGAACTATTATAGGACATGTCAATAATACTGATAAACCCAAGTATTATGTTCAATATGATCATTTCATTACTGATGACTGGGATCCACAACCCCTTGTGGAAGAAGTATTTTTTGAATATATGAGACCCATTCCACCTATCGTTACGTTGCCTCGATATATACCACTCGACTATCTTGTGGAAGTACTAGAAAATGATTGTTGGTGGAGGGGTGTGATAGTTGATAGATTTCAATCACCTCTAAGTCAATGAGAGTTCTTCAAAATATATTTTCCAGATACTCAAACTCTACAACCTTATTCACATTCTCAGTTACGTCTAGCGCAAGAATGGATTGGAGGTCAGTGGATACTAGCACGATGGTATTGAATAGTCAATATTTTCTCAAGTACTATATATTTTTGTATTGAGATCCAAAACTTAAATAATATATTTAGTTGAAATTTTGTGTTGTATATTTAACTATTATCTTTTTTTGTTGATTATTAGTTTTCTTTGTAGGCCAATGCCACCAAATGCATGGATGTGTGTTTCTAATGCTATGAAATAAATGTGAAGAGGTTGTTAATTTTGTATATATGTAACTTGAATATTATTTTTCTTTACAAGGCAATGTTGGCAAAGAAATTACTAAATTTTATTTAACTATTTTCTTTAATTGATTTAAGTACTAAATTTTGTTTTTACATAAAATTTAGTACTATAGTACTATATTTAACTATAAGAAAGTTCTAAAGTTTATAACTATATTTAAGTACTAAATTTTGTTTTCACTTCAAATTGTTTAATAGTTTAATTTTGCCATTTTTTTTCCTATAGGTGGTTATTTCAATATTGTATATATTTCAATTTTCTTTAGAGGAAACACTAATGTATTTCCTAATTTTATAATTATCAGAATAAAAATATTGAATATGGATGTTGATCAAAGTGAATCAGAAATAACTATCAGCAGTCCACTACTTCCAGATGATTCTATACAATCAGATGGAAATATTGAAACTTGTTTGGATAAATTGGGAAGAGTCATTTTAGATTGTTGTCAAAAAATGGTCAATGAAATGCATACTGCAAGCTTAAATATTGGAGGTGTTGATGATCTTCAAATCCTACAAATGGAGGACTATACAAGGGAGATTCACGAGACATGGAAGAAAGCAGTTGGGTTTTATGAATATATGAAAGATGTGCGTTATGATGAGGAATACAAAGAGGGCGAAAATTGTGATTTCCTCACTGAAGAATTCCATGTGTTTTTACACCACTACAATAAAATCTTGCTATAACACAATTAAATGAGTCTTTTATTTTTGGGTTAGCAATTTTGAGAAGTTTATGTTTGACTTGAGTCCAAACATAAGGATTTGTGTTATTTACCATTTATGTTAAATAAATTGAAAACATATTTATAGATACAAGGCCCTTGGGTATTTGATATATTTATAAATGTATTTCTCCTATGGAGAGCCTATTTTCCTTCTATATCATTTATGATTTGTTAAGTATTGATTGAAGAAATATTTATATTATTTAGAATGAAATGTTGGTAAAGTTATTGAATTTTATAAATGAAAGTTATAAAGCAAACTCTACTTCATATATTAATTTTAACATTCTTTAATGTTTCATATGAAAATAGCTTTGAACTTATTTTTCATCCAATCCTCTTTTTTCATGCCAAAATCTTTTGGTAATCCAATTATATCAAGTACATTAATTGACTATTTTATTCTCTTTATAGCTATGAGTCAATCAGGTGTAAATTTTCAATCGGACGAGGAAAGGAGGCAATATCAGATGGAACAACGAAGAGCTTATCAAAGAGAATACCAAAGAGAATATCAAAGACGACGATGAGAACAAATGACAAAACTTCAAAGAGAAGAGGAAAGAACAAGGAGCAATGAAGTCCGAAGACAGAATTATGCTAGAAGAAGGGCAGAATTATCAGTACAAGAATTGGAACTTGGAAATGGACAACAAGGAGATACGAATAGAAACCGTCGTCAATGAATGTTTGATGATGTATCTCATTCTGAAACACAAGGAAGACATGAAGTTGGTTTAGAATCCAGTGATAGGTACAATCAAGTATTGACCATAAATATGGAATTGAATCTTCACAATGAGAATTCAAGAGCAACAGAACATGTCCCTGAAACACCTCATCATACAAGTCAAATAGGGATAAATTTAGCTAGACAAGGCAATCTAGAAAATACACAAAACCAAGGTGGGATTCTTCAAGATAATTTCTACAGATTTCAAATGCAATTTCGACAACAATTGGATAGCCTTAGAATGCCAAATATGTGCTATATTTGTGAAGAATGTTACCTAGGAATAAAAGTGTCACGCACCTTAGAAGGTCCAGTATGCAATAGATGCTGACAAGAAAGAGGAATAAATAGATTCTCATCTTTAAATAATATGGACCCAAGCCGTCAACTTGAGGAACTTGCAAACTTGACTCAAGTTGAGGAAATGTTAATTGCACATGTCAACCCCATACTTCAAGTGACAAATGCAATGGGTGGTCAATATAAGTATAAAGGACACACGATAAGTTTCCCACAAAATATAGAACATGTTTCTAATATATTGCCACATACAATTGATAAGTTACCAATCATTATTGTTCGAAGGAGAGATCAACATGGGACACACTATAACTTTACTGTGAATAGGGATCATGTCTACAAAGCACTCAAATATAAAGTACAACATGAAAAATTTTACTCTGATGTTCAAATTAATGAAAATGCTCTCAATGATCTACCTAGAAATACAAATGAAAATATATTTGACAGATTAAAGACAATCAATATGGAATTTGACTCAGATGCAAATGAAATTGTTTTTGTGGGTCCAATCATGGAGTTAGATGAAGGCAATATAATAGAGCACACAACATCGATGGCCTCAAGGCCACCTAATGCCCCAAAAGAAATGGAACTTATCAGTGCATGGGTTAATAACCCTGATGCAAATCCAACATCATTCATTGACTGGCCAAGTATTGGTGCATCTCCTATTAATGAATATGTCACATCAGGATTACTTGATATGGCATTTCCAACACTGTTTCCTGATGGAAGATGTGACTTGTTAGAACCACGAATGAGGCGGGTTCATCTTCATGAATTTATGAAGCATCTATTGCGGTATAGGGATCATCATTTTGGTAAACATCCTAGATTCAGATATTTCATGAACATGATAATGAGACACCATGCATAGAATTCATCCTCAGTTTTTACAAAAAGAAGCTTTAAAGACATGCCAATTACTATCAATGAGTTGCGCCAACATATGGAAAACACACCTCACTCCAATTTGGCAGATAAATTGATGCGGTTTGGGACAACATTGAGGGGAACAAGGTCATACTAGACCAAATGTCGTGCAAAACTGATAGATATGCTTCATCAAATTGGTACTCCTGCAATCTTTTTCACATTGAGTGCAACAGATATGTGTTGTCCAGATTTGCATGCACTAATGCCAGGTACAATGCCAACTAATCCAAGAGATGCTCAAAATTAGAGGAGACAAAATTTTATTGACTACCCTCACATAGTAGCACACTATATGCACTTAAGACACTCAATGTTCAAAAAAGAGATTCTAGAAAAGGGAATGAATGCCAAAGACTTTTGGTGTAGATATGAATGGCAGCATAGGGGGTCACCACATGTGCATGGATTCATATGGATTGAAGGTGCACCCAATATGGACAACATTGACTAGTCAAACAAGGAGGAACGAAAAAGTGCTAAAAGATATTTCCATTCTATTGTTCATGCATGGAACCCTAGGGAAGACCCTCATCAAGGAAATATACAGGCATGCATATAAATAGTACAATATATTTATAATGAGATATAACTGATATACTAATTCTCATTATTTTTAATTGTAGGCAATGCTAAATTTTCAACAACATCCATGTCTCAAAAATATGAGACAACTTGTAGAGTTAGATCTGGAACGTGACTATGAAGAGATCCTAAATTGTGTAGAATGACACATAATCTATAAGGAAGGTGCATGCCTTCGAAAAAAAAGGGGAAGGATGGTTTGTAGGTAATCATTTCAACATAAGTAATATTTATATCTGAATTAGATTTACATCCAAAACAAATAAAAATAAAAATAAATTTTCTTATATTGATTATAGGTATATTGCTCCTTGGCCATTAAACTTGGTTAGATCAAAATTATATGAAGACACAGAAACAGGTGAAAATAAATTTGAACCAGCGAGAAATGATGATAGAGTGAATTCACATAATCATCATATACTATAATTGTGGAGAGCGAATATAGATTGGCAACCTATTCTTTCCAAACATGTTGTAATCAACTACATTGCCAAGTATGCAGCAAAAGCAGAGAAATCCTCAGAAACATATCACCAAATGTTGATGCACCTCTCCAACATGGAAAACCCAGATGATTTAGCTACACGAGCATATAGGAGGCTTCTAACTGAGACAGTTATAGAAAGAGACATTGGAGCTCAAGAAACATGTCATATGTTGTTAGAACTCCCATTAGTAAAGAGCAGCAGAAGATTTGTGAATCTAAATGTCTCACGTGAGATGTTCAAACCTGTAACTGTAAATAATGAAAATAATGAAGAAAATAATGAAGAACAAACTAAATATTTCATTGACGGTTACAAATGGAGGCCATTGTGTATGGAAGGTGTGGCACTAATTGATGCAGCAAGATCATGGATATATAATCCTAAAAGAAGAAGAGAAAACAAATGGGCGCCAAGGGAAAAAGTAGCAATTGTCAGAGTGTTTCCTAGGTTTGTATCTATTCCTTCACGTGGGTCAGGTAAATGGGTTGACTTTTGTTTATCTGAGTTATTTCTCTACAAGCCATTCCATGACATAGAATGAGATATTGGTAATGATGATGACTCCATCACAGAAAAGTGGGAGACATTCAATTATAATCCTTGGCATGTTGAACGTATAATGACTGCAAAAGATGTTGAAAACTCAAGTGATTCTAAGATTGAAGAAAATGAAAATATTCAAAGAAATACGATAGAACATGAATGGGAGATTATATCTAGGTTGCATCATGGTCAAAATATACAGTGTTCAGAAATAGACATGTTGGGGAGAAGAGACATTGACAAACTTACAAATTGGTCTGTTGATTATCAAGGAGAAGAGTACACTAATGTAGCAATCAATTTCATAAGTAACATGAAGCATGATGGATGTCTTATATATGATGATATACCTCAATGCATCAACTACATGAGCCTTGGTGACAAACAGAAAAAGGCAGTTGACATAATTATGGCACACTATCATAGAAATCAACATGGAAAGCCATTGTTCATGATAATTCAAGGAGTAGTAGGAATAGAAAAATCATATCTAATTGGTGCCATTAGTCAATCTCTTCAAAATGCAGCAATGCCCTCCCATTCTCCCCTACTATTACTTGCACCAATAGGAGTCACAACATTCAATATAGGAGCCTCTACGGTTCATTCAAAATTGAAAATACCAATACAGGATTTTGCTCAACTAGAAGGAACAAGGCTCACCAGTTTTCAAGAAGAAATGTCACATATAAAATACATTTTGATTGATGAAATGAGCTTCATTGGTCAGACATACTAGAAAACATAGATTCACGACTCCGACAAGCATTCCCACAAACTGCAGACATAAGCTTTGGAGGTAAAGATTTCAATTTTGAATGATGAACAAGTAATTCGTGTAAAAAATATAGTTTAACAATTAACTGTTCAATACAATAAAAATACACTACTTAAAATATTGATTTTGTTGATAAAATTTCAGGTGTATCTATTATTTTGGTAGGAGATTTGGGTCAATTACCTCCAGTTAATGATAGACCAGCATATGACAGTAATAGAAGGGCAAAGTTGCTATGGTAGGAATTCAACACCATTGTTACTTTAGATAAGATATTCAGACAAGATGGGGAAAATGTTGACCAACAAAGATTTCGTCAACTTTTGACAAATGTAAGAGATGCAAACCCACAAATTGATGATTGGAGATTGCTAATGATGAGAACCCCTATCAACATAGATGCTACAACAAATTTTGAGTTTGAAAATGTTGTCCATTTATTTTCAACAAATGAAAATGTTCACAGTCATAATAAAAAATGTTACATTCATTGCAGCATCCCGTTGCACATAGTGTTGCAAGAAAAGCAGGAAGTGGTAATACATCAAAAGACTATTCAAATGATGAGCTTGATCTGGAGTTGCTAATATCTAAGGATTCTAGGGTCATGCTAACTTCAAATCTATGAATAGAAGCGGGTCTTGTGAATGGAGCTCTAGGGTACGTTCAAAAAATTGTCTACAAAGAAGGTAGTGCTCCACCTCAACCTCCAACATATGTGATGTTTGAGTTTGATAATTATTTTGGACTACCATTTGAAGATCAACATCCAAAAACAATACCAATAACAACAATACAAAAGGGTACAACACTTCAATTACCATTAAGATTGGCATGGGCATTGACTATACATAAATCTCAGGGACTGACTCTTCCAAAAGCGACAATTGATATAGGGCCAAGAGAAAGAACAGGATTGACATTTGTGGCAATTTCTCATGTCAAATCTCTACAGTGTCTAAGAATAATGCCTCCATTCACATATGATCGATATGAGAAAATGAAAAAGGGTAGACAACTTTCCAAGCGCAAAGATGAAGAAAATAGACTTAAATGCTTGGAAGATAATTGATGTAATATATTATTTTTGATGCATTTTTCCAATACATTTAGTACAATTTCTTTTCCCACTTTAATAATTTGTAATATTTTTTGTAGTATTGTATGCTTTTGGAATGTCTACATTGAATAACTCTATGCTATATTTATCTAATAATTCACAAGATTAATGCATTACAAGCTCATTATATGGTTTCACAATTTCTACATTAGAATCTCAAATATCATTAGAAGCTCATTATATGCTTTCACGATGTCTACATTACAATCTCAAATACCATTAGAAGCTCAAATATTACATAATTCTAAACTACTGTAACTCTCATTTGAAATGTTATAAATACATTTTGTTACTGCATAATATATAAATAAACATTTAATATAATCTTGCATCATTTTTAGTATCGCTACATTAAACTCAAGGGCCACATTTTTTTTATGATCATTTATTTGTATCACTTTATGTTTTAAACATAATTTTTTTAAAAATTATTTAATATAGTAAGCTTTAAAAAAATGTGTCTCAACATATCAAGTTGAAAAGATATGTTTTATGTTTCTTTGATAACATGCATCTTCTTAATGCTTACTATCCTTTATGCAACATTTCTTTAGTTTCAAAAATTAAATTCAATATCATGTTTCATTATGATATAAATAATGTTAATAATGTTAATAGTTTCCATGCAGCTTACCAAGATGTTAGACAAATTGCGTTTATCATGGGCTTCCAGTTGGTTAGAGGACTTCCACCCACGTCTTCCATGCAATGTTGTCCTTCGTATAGAGGAACTCAGTGTTCATTATTGGATAAGGGATAGAATGGTCAATCGAATAAAAATAATGGACCAAGGAACACTCAAATTAAATTTTATAATTATGCTATATACTTCAACTTTTATTACAGAACGAAGGTGCAAATGAGCTTAGATGTGAAGTTTCACCACCTACAGATTGAGATTGTAGATTTATGCGGATGGTTAGATGCTTTGTACCATGAGATTCATGATCTTTATCTCACAGGATGCATTTTTAAAATCACGATCAGGCCAACAGTAAATTTCAAGAAGCACACTCTCTCTGATGAACTCAGTCTAAAGTTTATGAAATTTCTTAAAGGAGAATCTAAAATTAGCTATCACAGGGGCCCCCTCGAAGAATGGTTGATTGTTACTTTTAAGTTTGATTACACCATCACATTCACAGTACACCAAGTCATTCCATCTTTCAGGTTGTTGCACGCATATTATGGGGTGCCTACCTTACTTGCCGTGAAGTCTACACTATCAATTAAAGTTTGTAAAATTCTTCCAGGAAATGTGGAGATATTACCCATGCATCCATGGTTAAAAAAGTGAAAGTATTCTGCATATTATTGCATAATGTATTTCCAAAATTTTAAACAATTGTATTTTTTATTTTATCCAATTTTGGAATTACTATTAAGTGATAAACTATTAATTGTTGTGATACATTATGTCAAATTCTATTTCAATAAATATTAAGTATTTAATTATTGCATGATGTTCATGAATTATCTTTAGTATTGCTCCAATGTGTACTAATTGTTTGAAAATATAATGGATAATAGAAACTCTATAATTTACCATTATCCTAATTGCAAATTATATCATTTTCCCAAATTACACCCTTATCCTATATTTTGTAATTATAATCAAATCCCTAACCCTAATTCAACCCTAACCCTAACTGCATCCCTAATCCTAATCATGGACATTAAAACTTGATCCTAACCCTAAACCCCAATCCTAATCCTAAACCCTAATGCATCATCCTAATAAAAAATAAACCCCAACCATAATCAAAATTATAATTCTAAGTATAATACTAACCATGATGTAAAACCTCACCCTAATTATAATCCTAATAAAAAATCCTAACCCCAACCATAATATTAACCATAAAATAAAAGCTTACCTTGACCATAATACTAACCCTAAACCTTAATCCTAACCTTAATCCACACATTAAACCCTAAACCTAACTATATTCCTTACCAAAAGCATAAATCTTTAAACCTTAACTAAAACTATAATACGAGCACTAACCCTAAATTGTAACCCTAACCAAAACTGTAACCCTAAGCATAATACTAACCATGATGTAAACCCTTCGATGAATGATAACCTTATTCTAAACCCTAAACCATAATCTTCATAATAACCTTGAATTTTAACCCTAATAATCATAATACTAACCATGATATACATGTTTATCATAGCCATAATCCTAACCCTAACCAAATAACCTAACCATTATTATAAGCCCATAATCGTAAACATAACACAAAATTCTAACCCTAACCATGATATAAATGCTAACCCTAGATATAAAGTATATATAACTTATTCAACTTATAACACTAAACTTTAACACTAACGCTAAATGCTAACCCTAATCAAATTAATTAATTCAATGTGTTAATCAATTTCTAGAAATAATCCTTTTATTTTCTTACTATATAATTTATTATTATAGATTAACTATAATAAAAATAATGATAATATCTTTTATTATGCGTCGCAAGTGCTACTACCTTATATATACTTTATATATATATATAATAAGCCGAGAGATATCCTTCTCGAGGTGCCTATTGGACTGAGAGATATTATGAAAATAGGCGCCTCGAGAAGGACATCTCTCGGCTTATTTTATATATATATATATATATATATATATATATATATATATATATATATATATATATATATATATATATATATATATATATATATATATATATATATATATATATATATATATATATATATATATAGAGAGAGAGAGAGAGAGAGAGAGAGTATATATAAGCTAGTTTTAGTTTTAGTTTTAGATTTACATTTAGTTTTAGTTTTAGTTTGAGTTAGATTTAGATTTTGATCGTTATTTCATTTAAAATTTAATTTTAACATTTAGATTTAAATTTAAATATGGAGGGAAATGTTTCCATATTGGTTTAGATTTATATTATTTAGATTATTCATTTAGAATGGTTTAAAATGGTGAAAAAACTTTCTTCTTCCTTAAAATTGGAAAATCTTTAAGATTTAGTTTTAATATTTTAAGATTTAGATTTAGTTTTAGTTTTAGAGTTAGATTTAGATTTATCTTCCTCTTAGATTTAGATTTTGATCATTATTTCATTTAATATTTAGATTTAAATTTAAATATGGAGGTCAATGTCTCCATATTAGTTTAGATTTAGATTATTTAAATTATTCATTTGCAATGGTTTAAAATGGTGAAAAATCTTTTTTCTTCCTTATTTAAAATTGGAAAATCTTTAAGATTTAGTTTTAATACTTTATTTTATATAGTTTTTATATTTTAACAATTTCTACTATTATATTTGGTTTTGAACATTTGATGAAAAATATGGAGGGCTATGCTGTCATATTATTTAATTGATTAAATTTGATAATTAGTTTCAAAATCCCATATATATTTTATACAGAGAGTATTTATGATTTAATCTATAATTCATTTATTTGGATCACTGAGAGAAGAAGGGGTTGCATGGTTGTATTTAGCAAATGCAAGGAGGATACTAACAAAGGTGGCTGAGTAAGGCTTTGTGCTTGGTTGCATTAGATTTAAAGTTTGTAAATCCTCTTCAATTGCTATGTCTATGATTTCACAATCATTCTGCAATGTGTAGAACATCCTACTAGAAGTAGGGAGAATGACGCCAAAGAATTTGGTTTAAAATCTGTCAATAACATTTTCAACAAATCTATTTTATGCAAATCTTGCAATCATTGCATGTCATTGCAGGCCATATTTTTGAATCAGTGGAGAGATTGGAAATTTTAATGTGACCAATAAACTACATTGAGGTGATCATTATAAAAATAAAATTGTGAGACTGGGGGGTGAGCTAAATTCAATCTAATGGATATGATTGAATTATATGTGTTTTCATAAAGATTATGAAAAAAGATGAGAAAGTCCAAGATTTAAGGGACCATATTAGAAAAATATTATTTCTATCTACTTGTTGTCTTCACATTCAATTATAAATTTTATGATGTTTCTATTATTTAATTAATTAAGATAATATGATTAGCATAGAAAGGGGAAAATATATCTCTATCATTGTGCAAACAATAAATTTTCTAGATAAATACTTCAAATTTAAATATGTGATAATTTTTTGAATTAATGACCTATAAGGAAGAAATAAAAAATGACCAAGAGGTCTCTTGAAATATTACCCTAAACCAAATTCAGACTTTACTCCTTGAACACTAAACCAAACTAAACACTAACCTTTGAAAAAATTGTAATCCTAACCCTAATGTTAATTAAATTTTATTTCAAATTAAACTTTATACCTAAAATCTTAGTTGAGGAGAAACCTATTGAATAAATAAAAACAACAAACCTTTAAAAACTAGATTGGACCCCAACCTTAACTCTATATCATATTACACAGTAAAACCCAAGATGAACCTAACCCTATCTAAGACTAAAAAAATATGGGCACTTGATAAATTAAAACCTAAACTTAACCCTAATTTTAAATCTAGCTAAATCCTAACTTATATAAAATCCAAATAAAATGACCCTTAAAATCTAACACTCAACTTAACCCTAATCCTAATACATTTAAATTATAACCCTAACTCTAGCTCTAATTGAACTCTAATTCTAACCCTAAATATAATCATACCTTATCCATAATCAAACCCTTACCATAATCAATACCTAAGTATAGTTAAATTTAACCCTAACTATAACTCAAATATTTCCCTCTAATTGAATGCTAACCCTAACATAACCTTCACTCTAACCCTAATTGTGCTTCAACCATAGCACTAATTAAACTACAACTATATCCCTAATTGAACCCTAACCATAATTTTATCTTGACTATAACCATAGTCTTAACCCCAACTCTAATATCCACCCTATCCAAATCCTAATATGAATCATAATAATAGCCTAATCTAAATCCTAACCAAAGTGTAATCATAACCTTAACCTTAGTCCTAACCTTGACCATGATATAAACCCTAACCCTAACCATAATCCCAATCCTAACCCTAAACCTAAACCTAATCCTAAACCTAATCCTAACCCTAATCCTAAAACTAACCCTAAAACCTTTCCCTAAGTATAATCTTAACTATAATCCTAAATGCTAAACCCCGATCCTAGTCCCAACCCTAATAAATCATTAACCCTAACTATAAAACCCTAACCCTAAAAAAAACCCTAACCCTAACCCTAATATCCTAACCTTAATCCTAACCATACTATAGATCATAAATGCTAAACCCTAATCCTAAACTTAATTGCTAAACCCTAATTCTTAATGTTAAACCCTAAATCCTAAATCTTAAGCTAAACCATAACCTAAATGGTGAACCCTCAACATAAATGCTAAACCCTGGACCTAAATGGTAACCCCTAAATACTAAATTGTAATTATAACATGAACCCTAAATATAACCATAATTCTAACCATGTCATGCATATAAACATTTATCCTAACCCTAAACCTAATACTAGCCAAGATGTAAACCATAACCCTAATGATAATCCTAATCTTAAACCCTAAATCATAATCCTAATCATAACCACAACCCTAACCATAATAATAACTATTATATAAACTATCACTTTAACCATAATCCTAAACCTAATGCTGGACCTAAATGCTAAACCCTAATCCTAACATGAACCCTCAAAATAGCCATAACCTGAACCATGCCATGAACTTAAACCTTTATCCTAATCCTAACCCTAATACTAACAATAATGATAATCGTAATCCTAAGCCCTAATCTCAACCATAATCAAAATTCCAACCCTAACCATAATACTAACCATTATGTAAACCCTAACCTTGATGATAATCTTTAATCCCAACCCTAATCAAAACCTGAACCATAACCATAATGGGTACATGTGTAGGATCATAGTATGCCAAAAAGTGGCAATATGAAAAAGAAGTCTTGATTGATAGATTCTTTGAAAAACAACTATAACTTTCAAACAATATAACATTTTTGAAATTTGAAATATGCATCACATTCTATGCTTCACCTAATACAATAATAATAAATAACCATTCCAATTTGATGAAGTTTAGACTAAGTTAAGGTGGTCAGACACAAGAGTTTTTATATTCAGTAAAATTTGTAATAGAAAAATCATAATTAATTATTTACTTGGAAAAAATATATTAAAAAATATACATCACATCCAAACATGATTCTACTACTTTTATCTAGACTCTTATAAAAACATATTATCATTTGATTTTGTTCAATGTGGGCAGACATACACCTACTTCTTGTCTTTCTAGTCTTTATTGATAGACTTATTGAAAAATAGCTATAACTTTCAAATTGTATAACATTTTTGAAATCCAAAATATGTGTCACAATCTATGCTTTTCCTACTACAATAAAAATATTAAAAAAATTCAATTTGATAAAGTTTAGACTAAGTTAACATGGTCAAACATGAGAGTTTTTGCATTCTGGAAAAGTTGTAGAAGAAAAATCATAATTAATTATTTACTTGGAAAAAATTAAAAAAAAATATGTCACATCTGGACATGAGTCTACTACTTATATCTAGAATCTTGTAAAAAAAAATATCATTTTATTGTGTTTAAGGTGGTCAGACATACACCTACTTCTTTTTTTTTTGAAATTTTTGTACTACTACATTGAAATTTGAAATTTTTAACATATAGAACAATTATTTTCCAAAAAAGGCCTAGTATATTAGAAACTAAATTAAATTTTCTATAGATTCTCTTCTTACATATTTTTGATATAATATTTATAACTTGTTCAAATTCTTATGTCAACTTGTCTAAACCTGATTTTCTGAATTTTTATTACCACTTAAGGTCCTACTTTGGCATACCATGATCTTGCACATGCCCTAATACTAACCATAATATAAGCCCTCATTCTAACCATAATCCTAAGGCTAACCTTAATATTAACTCTAACTCTAACCCCAACCCTATACCATAACCATAATCAAAACCCTAAGCTAACCATATTAATACTTTCTACAATGTATGTCCTTACCCTAACCTTAATCCTCACCTTAAATCCTAGAACCTAATCCTAATCCTTACCCTAACCCTAAACCTTGATCAAAATTACAATAGTAATGTAAACCTAACTCTAAACCTAATAATTGAATCATATATCTAACCCTAAATATTAACTATAACAATAATCATAACCCTAACCCTAACCATAATCTAAAGCCTAACCCTAATCCTAAGTTTAACCATAATTCTAACCCTAACCCTAAATAAAATTCTTATGCTAACCATAAACCTAACCCTAACATTAAACCTTAGCACCAAATCCTAAATGTAACTATAACCCTAACCAAAAGCCTAAACCCCAACCCTAATCATAATCATACTCATTAAATGTTGAACCATAATCATAAATGCTAAAGTATAATTATAAATGGTAAACCATAATCATAAACCTAAACCACATCCTAACTGTAATTCTAATCTTAACATTAATCCTAATCTTGACCCTAACACTAACCCAAACCAAATCCCTAGGTTTAATGCTACACCTTTATATTAACCCTAACCCTAATACTAATTCTAATGTAAATGCTAACCCTAATGATAATCCTAATCCTAAGCCCTAATCTCAACCATAATCAAAATCCTAGAACCCTAACCCTGAAGATAATTCTAATCCTAAGCCCTAATCCCAACCCTAATCAAAATATCAACCCTAACCATAATAATAACCATGATGTACAAACCCTAACCCTAATGATAATCCTAATCCTAAGCTCTAATCTCAACCATAATACTATCTACAATGTATGTCCTTACCCTAACCATAATCCTAACCTTAAGCCCTATACCCTAATCCTAATCCTAACCCTAAAAATTGATCATAACCATAACTGTAACCATAAACCTAACTCTAACCCTAAATATTAACTATATAGGTATATGCACAAAGATGGGGGACCAAAAAGATGCCACTTTTCTTTTTGGTCCCCCATCAGGCATAGTGCGTGTGCCCTATGGCTTGGGCAATCCAAAACAAAGTGTGTGCATCCTATAGGGTGCACGTGCTTTGAAAAAAACTTTTTAGTGTTTTTCAAAGTACGTGCACCCTATAGCGTGCACGCGCTTTGAAAAAAGTCTATATATAAGCTTGCTGCGGGTTGGAAAGCTTATTTTTCTTTCCTCAAACCCATGTTTACAGCTAAGAAAGGCTTCCCAAGCGTGCACACAGTCTTGCTTAGGCTTGGAATCCAATTTTTTCATTGATTCATCTATCAAATGGCTCCACGACATCGTCAAGTTTGATCCAGAAGAAGAGGTAAGTCTTTTTATAGCCCATGCCTCTTATTTGTTTTAAATTTTCTATTTTGTAGCAATTTGTTTTGTTTAAATTTGTGTGAAATGAAGATTTTAAAATCTAGTTTTTTTAATTGCCAAGAAGAAATAATCTCCCTCAACCAAACCCTCCACCATACCCTCTGTCTCCTATCGAATGAAGAAATAAATGAAGAAAATGAACCTCAATTGCCTCCACCAATCGAGAAACCTCATGTTGGAATACAAAAAAAATTGATGAACCAAATTGGAGGAGGGCAAAAAGAATTAGAATCTTTAATTACTAGGTTAAAAGATTCTAGTGGTACAAATCCTGGAAGGGAAAGACTTGCAAAATCATTGGAAGTAATCTTGACCCACATAAGCTCAGTTAGTGGGCAAATTAATTTATGGTGGGATAAAAGAGAAGAACAAAAACAAAATTATGCAAATAAATTATCTTATGTGGACATAAAAAAGAAAAAAATCACAAAAGATGACATTTGCAAGCTATTTAAAAAACCAGGGGACACAGATACTCTTAGAACTACAAAAAGGAGGTTTCCAATTCATTGGTGCTTAAATGAAGACATTAAAAACAATTTTTGAGAGAGATGGTGGATGGTCTTTGATTTTCCTCCTTGTAACAATCATGAGGTTCCTATATATTTCTTGAGGAAACTCTATTGCAAGTTTGTACTCAAGGAGGTGCCAAATTATTTTGACATTCTAGATTCGTAGGGTAGAGGAGGGGGGTCATCATTTGATCGAGCGGGGGCACATCATGACCCTAATGCACCTAGGGTTCCTATTGGCAAGCCACAGGTGGATCATGTTAGTATTCCTTCCATTGTGAAGGAACATGTAGAGGCAGACACACTAGGCATGATTAGTGCTCTAACACAGACTCTCATTCATTGTGCCACTCCTTTAGTTGAGGGTGACCATGGTCAATCCTTGAGGGGGCATATTTTTTGGTCATGTGCACGTTTGGTATTGGCGAGAGAGAGGAAGAGGATCTTGGAATGATGACTAATAGCTTTTTAAATATGACATTTGGCATTGACACACAGGTAAATATTTCCAAGTTCATTGAATTTCTTTGATCATATTTTATTTTTAAAGAAATAAATAATTAATTTAGTATCTATAGATTATGATGAAAATTCAGGGCATGAGTGTTAGTCATGGTGGCAGTGGCAGTGGCAATGATCCTCATCTCCCCTTCTACACATCGTCGTCAATTCCATATGTATCGAATAAAACATTTTAATTAATATATTTGATTGTTATGTAATTATATGAATAATTGTATCATAACTTATTGTGCATGTGCATTAGACATTCACTAGTGGACCATCGATGTTCACAACAAAGAGCGAAGGGCATCATGCCACTTTGCTTGATATATGTTTATTTGCATGTTAATTTGATTTACTTGATTATATTTAATTAATAAATGAATGAATAACTAAATTACTAGAAAAATTATGATCAAAATCGAGAGGTACGATGATCACATTTTTTCTCCTGGCTTTGTGACATCACCATTGAGTCCATAGGTATATATGTAATAATGCATTATAATTAACATGTCAGTAGTACGTTCTTATATGAATGGTTATCTTATAATTTTCCATGTACATGTGCACTAGTTGAAT
Organism: Chamaecyparis obtusa; assembly: GCA_027943335.1. Taxonomy (NCBI): domain Eukaryota; kingdom Viridiplantae; phylum Streptophyta; class Pinopsida; order Cupressales; family Cupressaceae; genus Chamaecyparis; species Chamaecyparis obtusa. The sequence continues at coordinate 215,346 of BSBK01008535.1, forward strand.
GTTGGAGCTTTGACATCGACACCGCACACTGGAGGACATGGTGGAACCTTTATGAAGGTATCATTTACTCATTAGTAGGGTTGTAAAAAATATATATGTAATCTTGATAACTGTATAATACTTTTTTTGTTTTATTTTAACTTATTGACATTGGAGACTCCTCCTTCTGTCTGTGATACTTTGGATCATGGAGTAGCTGTAGCAGTAGCTAGTTCTGAAGCATTGACTAAGGTATGAAAGAGATCACTTAATTTTAATTGTTATTTTAATAGTTTGTAATGAATTTTATAATGATATCCATGTATGTATTTTAATTATTATCTTGATCATTATTGTAGGGACTTATTACTCCAGATTGCCAATATGTGCCTTTGGTGGATGAACATAGTGACTATTTGCTAGCGGTAAGCGAATATTCAATTTTATGTCATTGTATAATTCAATTTTGATGTATATTAGTTATTGATGCTTAATTTTATTTTTTATCAACTTGAGCTACAGAAGAGTCTAGACAGGAGGATGAGTGAGTGCACTCAAAAGACTGCAACATTCACTGCATCTCCATCAATTTGATGGTCGAAGACAGCTCGAGATTTGTTTTCTTCCCTGGGCGAGAAAGGACTAGATTAGGGATATGGATTGTATGCCTATATGGCATTAGTGGACATATTTTTTGTATATTGTATAAGTGATACTTTGTACATCCATTTGGCTTTGAGGAAGCCAGTTTAACTGTATTGAATATATTCAATGTATGACATTATTGGACATATATATTTGGCTTCATGCCCTACAAATTTATTTTTTTATGTTTTATGTATGCAATTCATGTGTTTGGTGTATTGATGTATACTAATTTATGTTTATGTGGATGTCTTATGCTTTGGAAATTTCCCATGCCTTATAGTTATGGTTGTATGTTTATCAATGTATGTTTAACTTGCTAACTATGCTACAAATGGCAGTCACTGTCATCAATAACAATCAATTCCTTGACTGTAATAATAACAAAAGTAATGAAATGAATCCAGAAATGTATAAATATAATATAAGGAAATATTTATATGTCACAACCTATCCAAGATCACGTGGACTCAAACATTTATATTCATTGGTGTGCTCCCCATTCCACGGGATAGTCACAATATAAAGACATGACCTCGAATAGGTGAGGCAGCATATGACAAGGTTGTCATCTATTGACCACAATAATAGGCCTATTTTGATCCGTGGGTACCCTAATGTTGGAAAGAGTTCTTTTATTAATAATATTACTACGATAGATGTGGATGTGCAACCTTATGCTTTTACAAACTAACTTCTAATTGTCCCCTAACTAACTGATTGTTAATGACAAATACTAGAATACATATTTGCACTCATCCTACTACTCGCCCTGGAGTTGTCGGCGGTGTTCAAATAATTGTGTGTGCCAAAAAAGGTTGTCAATAGAATTTATTCGGCCATTCAAAGTTGTTGGAATAAACGGTTCGATGCTATGACCGATGGTTTGAAAGATACACAATGTTGGCTATTTGAACTGAGGAACACTGTGAGTTCTGACATTGACCGAGAATGTGTTGCCAAATATAAATGAAATTGAATATCTAAAAATTGAGATAGGCTATTGTAGGCCTTAGCAAGATGGTCCCGTAGCACCTAATGGATTGATGGTACCTCCTACGAGCTTTGAGATATGACCCCACAAAGATGGCTGATTTCATGCTTAAGGGACCTTGAGGGACACTTCAGCCCAGAGTCATCAGCGGGGTTTGAACGACTGTGTGTGCTAAATGAGGTTTCCACTAGTGTTTAATCAACCATTAAGATTTGTTGGAATAGATGGTTCCATGCTACAACTGACGGTTGGAATGATATGCAATGTTGACCGTTTAAATTGAGGAACACTGTGAGTTCTAACATCGACTGAGAATGTGTTTTCAAATATAAATGAGCTTGAATCTCAAAAAACTGAGATAGGTTATTGTATGCCCTGGCAACATGTTCTTGTAGCAACTAAAGGATCGATGCTACCTCATAGGAGCTCCAAGATATGACCCCGCAAAGATCACTAATTTCATGCTTAAGTGACCTTGAGGGACACTTTGACCCAGACTTGTCGGTGGGGATCGAATGACTATGCATGGTGAATGAGGTTGCCACTAGTGTTTACCTCACCATTCAAAGATGTTGGAATAGATGGTTCATTTCTACGACCAATGATTGGAAGGATATGCAATGTTGGCCGTTTGAACTGAGGAACACTATGAGTTTTGACATCGACTGAGAATGTGTTACCAAATTTAAACAAAGTTGAATCTCTGAAAATTGAGATAGGTTATTGTAGGTCCCAGCAACATGGTCCTATACCAATTGATGGATTGATGCTACCTTGCATGAGCTCCAAGATATGACCCCACAAAGATTTCTGATTTCATGCTTAAGCAACCTTGAGGGACACTTCAGCCCGGAGTCATTGGCGGGGATCGAATGACTGTGTGTGGTGAATGAGGTCACCACTAGCATTGACCTAGCCACTTGGAACTATTGGAATAGATGGTTCATTACTACGACCAATGGTTGGAATGATATGCAACATTGGCCGTTTGAACTGAGGAACACTGTGAGTTCTGACATCGACCGAGAATGTGTTGTTGAATTTAAATGAATTTGAATCTCTGAAAAATGAGGTAGGCTTTTGTAGGCCCCAACAATAAGGTCCTGTAGCAACTAACAGATTGATGCTAGCTCACATGAGGTCCAAGATATGACCTCACAAAGATCGCTGATTTCATTCTTAAGCTACCTTCAGGGACACTTTGGCCCAGAGTCATCGGCGGGGATTGGATGATTGTGCATGGTGAATGAGGTTTCTACTAGCATTTACCTGGCCATTTGGAGTTGTTGGAATAGATGGTTCATTGCTACGACCGATGGTTGAAAGAATATGCAATGTTGGCCATTTGAACTGAGGAACACTATGAGTTCTGACATCGACCGAGAATGTGTTGCCAATTTTAAATGAAGTTGAATATCTAAAAACCAATTGGGATTGGTTGGGGTAGTTTCTAGGAGTCCAGCAAATATGCCAAAGTTCCATTGTACGACATAGGAGGCTGTGTGTATGGACTGCAACAGAAAAATAAGAAAATCTTAGAATTTTTGCAAGTTTGTTTAATGTCTTACTTGTTTTGAAGTTGAAAAATCTAATTTGGATTGATTGATAATATTTTAAGAGTATTTTCTTTCAAGATTGAAGACATTTCATATGTTTCTTGTATTGATTTGAAGCAGATTTTAAATCACTATTTTCAACACTGTCATAGTTTGGGGTTCCTAAGTCACTATTTTTATTGGAATCCAATAAAGATGAGAATCATCCCATGAAATTAAAGGACTTTCAATGAATGAGCATATCTACATGTACAATACAAAACTAATGCTTTGGTGTGCAGACAAGTGAAAGAAGAAGCGATCACAGTCAACAAATGGTGGAAAATACATTGAATTTCATGGCAAGGGTATAGCACCAGAAGATTGGTCTTAAGGATAGGGATATCTGATGATTTGGATCATTTGATATTATGCATTTAAAGGTTAATCAATAACCTTTTGAACCTCGAAGTGATTGGAGGGCACTGATTTGAGAAACCCTTGGTTTAAGGGTTTGAAGCGAATACATTTGGGGTTTTTTGGGGTTATAGGAGGTTTGAGTATAATACCTATGGTATTTAGAGTTTTTATGACATAATAAGACACTTTTTATAGTTTTAAGTCTTGGGGTTAATTATTTCATATATTTCCTTTGTTAAATCATTCACTTTTCAAGCATTTTAGGAGCTATAGGGGTGAGAAGCAGTACACACTCCAAAACAACCATATATTTCCTTTTGATATTACAATGTACTATGAAAAGGGTACTCAAAAAAGTAATTTTTTTTAGTAGTCCTTTGGAAAGTCTCATAGATAAGTGGAATTTTCCTTCGCTGCAGGGTTACTAGACAGGGCAATTAGGCCTCTAGACAGCTTGGGAAAGATTGGAGAGTTGGGTATTGCCAAGAAGCCTAAAACCTATCAAATAAATTTAGATATAAGCCTTAGATACCATCTATATCATTTTGGAACCTTGGAAAAGGTCAAGTCAAGTTTGAGCACTTGGGAAGCATTTGAGGCTTTGGGAAAATAGTAGCTTTGTTAACCAAAATTCATAAAATTTCAATGTTTATTCACCCACCACCCTTCCCTCTACATCATGGAGGCACTAGGTACACTAGGTGGCCTACGAGGGTACACTATCTGGATAAACCAAAATGTAAACCTTCCGTTTCAAAGAGGGAGAAGTTGGAAAGGAAATGAGATAGTGCATCCTTGAATTGAGTTGGTCTCTAGGTTTATGTTTTAGTCTCTAGGTTTTAGCTTTCTTTTGGTTCTTGCATTTTTTTTCAAGCTTGTAGTTTAAATCTTTCTCTAAAGCCAGCTTGCTAGACTGTATAGAGTTGAGGTGCTTAGCATGGCCCTAACTTAGGAATCCATGGCAAGTTCTCTATGACCGTTTGGATTATGTTAGGGTATTGTATAAAAATTGTAAACATGTATTTTTATGGCATGAAGTGCAAGGGAAGTGTCTTTACATGCAGGCCCTAGGCGAGCAAAGACAAGCCCGGTTAGGAAGCCTAGATTGAGGCAACGTTTGGGAGAGAGACAGGGGTTTGGGAAACTTGAATTAAGACTTGGAGAGGAGTCTACCATGTTTAGAGACTCAATCCTGAAAAGGAGAGCTCATGAACAATCCATTGGAGGGTGTAAAGATCAAACCCTCACTATATAATTAACCCTTTCTAAATGATTCCTAATTCCTTGTATTTATCCCATGACCCATCCTAGACTCTTAAAATGTAATTTAAGCTTGGACAATATTGGTCCATTTACAAACAAGATTTTGTAGTCCATTGAGGACATTATGGTGCAGGGGTACCTAAGAACACACAAGGGTCACCTGGAGGACCTAAGGAGGATAGATTGAAAAACATGACCAAGGGTCATAAATTACCTAATGTAACATGGCATGTAAAGCCATTTTATGTAATAAACAAGGCCTAAAATTATAAAGGCTTGAAAATGACAAAATGGATGTAATAGATAGTTGAATTCCTGTATTGGCATAATGGGCCTAGATGGTTGGAATTAGGTCTTAGAGAAATTTTTATAGTTTAGATAGGTCATTTGGATAATAAAATAATAAAATCCAAAGTTAAGAGTTTTTAGGAGTTTATTTGATTAAGTTTGCAAATTTGAATATTTAAATTCAAACGGTCACTTGAGATTAGGATGGAAACTCTAAAAATAAGTTTAGTTTTCTTTGTTAGCATATCCAACTGATTTGATTCGGTTTGGGAGGTTAAAGGGAGTTTATTTAAGCCTTTAAAACTAAAAAAATGGGGGGAGAACAAATGGAAATCTATTTTTGTATGGGCCGGTTCAGATTTTGGCAATAAAACTCTGATTTCTTGCAAATTTGAGATTGTTTTGATGAGTATTTGATCTGATTTCATTCATGTGGTATTGGAAGGATGTTTTAAATTAATTTTTAGTAAATTTAAATAATTTTGTAGGGTTTTAATTTCTATTTGTTTTGACTGTCCTGTACAAGCACAATTTGTGCATTGATTAGAGATCTAAATTCATTGATCCATCCCCTTTATGTATTTTATCTCACTTGGGGATGGATCCAAACCTTGTAACTTAGTATTCTAACATTTAAAATGTAGGAAAGAATAAGAGTTTGCAAGTTGAGAGTGATTGGAGGAGTTTGATGACTTTGAAGGGTGCATAAGGGTCATGAAATTGGTGCAAGGGTACAACAGTAGATGTTCTAGCCTTTGGAGGGAGGTATTTTATGCATGAATCCATCATAGGATGGTCAAATGATGGTGAATCAACTTTAGTTCAGTTTATATGGTGCTGGGAGATGAGACATTGGGCGAGCCCTAGTTTCTAGGGGGTTTTGGGATAAATTTGGGGCTTTTACATCTAGAAGTGTCAAATATTCAAATTTATGGTAGAATCCTCTAATTAGAGTCATTTCAAGACACTATTGAAAGTGGCAATGGCTGGGAGTGAGTCCTTAATAGGGCTTCTTTGTTGATTGAGCCTATTAGGCCTAGTTGGGAAACATGAATCAACAATTTTAAGGTGTGATGTTCCAAAATACATAGTCTTTGTTTTGACATATGTTATGCAACTTTAAAAATGGTATTCAAATACTTTGATCACCATTTGAAGAGGTGATCAAGAATTTGGTTGATGGAACCAATTGGCAAGCTTAAACAAGCATGAACCAAGAACTTGTTTGATATGGTGGATATGGAGTTGCTGAAGGAAACCTAAGGTGTGGAGTCTTAAAGAAAATGGTATGAAAGGAGATAATGAAGTAAAGGATTCTCCAAAGCTGAGAAAAGAAAAGAAAGTGATGTTCAAGCCCACAAAGGATTCAGCAGTCAAAGAAATGAAATCTGAGAATAAGAAGAAGAAGAGGAAGAGAAGTGTAGGAAGTTACAAAAGGTTTATATACAAGGTGTTGAAACAAGTGAATCCATCCAAGGGATTATCCAGTGTTGCCATGGATATCATGGAGAGCTTCATGATTGATATTTTTGATAAGATTACTCCTTAGGCTGCTTCTCTACTGAAATATAACAAGATCATGACACTTTCCTCTAGAGAAATTGAGACTGCTGTCAAGTTTGTTCTGCATGGAGAGCTAGCTAGGCATGCTACTTTTGAAGGAAGTAAGGCTGTTACCAAGTTTCCTACTACTCTGGGTTAGGTTTTGTTGGAAGATTTTATGTTTTTTGTTCATGGTGTTTAGGGTAGACTTGTTTAGAAGTTGGTTTTGGATTGGGTTTATGTTAAAATCGGCCTATCTAGATAAACCAAAATGTAAACCTTCCATTTTAGAGAGGGAGAAGTTGGAAAGGAAATGAGATAGTGGATCCTTGAATTGAGTTGGTTCCTTAAGGCTCTTCCATGGCCTTCCAAGTATTATGTGCCTACAAGTCATTGGCATAACAACATAAAGTTTTTTTTATAAATAATGAGAAATATTTTTACAACTTAGCTCGATAGGAGCACCCGAGGAAAGAGATGAGCAAAGAAAACCTTCCAGTATTACCCCAAAAAATAGAAGAGAAAGGTTGTCATTAAATCTTACAAACTTCTCATTATACATACGGGGTAATGCATGAGCAATTTATAGTCCACCCAATTTACATTTATATATATAAATTTGACATGTTATGATATTGTTTATCTCCATTTAGACCAATGAACCAATTGGGTCTGCCCTACCCTTGATTGTCTCAAGTATTGCCTCGTGGTCTCACTCACGAACCTTCCAAAGAGTTTTATTATGCGGTCTTCCCCCATATCTGATCAAGTGGACATTTGATGCAATGACAAGGTTTGAATAATGAAGAATCTTTCTGTGTGTCTCCCAATCCTTGAACAACTACAACCTAGGGTTCTTCAAAGCATACCATCTAAGCCATGTACCAGTTATAACCACTGCTCCTATAGGGTATTCTAATTCTTCACCATTGATAATTGAGTGATCCAATTTCTTTTTTGCCTCAACACAATGACACAAATAATAATATGTCCCTTCTTCATTGTCTTCAGGTGTAATAACAACAAAAACATGGCCTCCAATGATATAAACATAATGAGGACATTAATTTATTGAATATTTAAGATAAAGTACTAAATTTGAGATTATTTGTATGTGGAAAATTTTACCTGGTTGTACTAGATCAGATAAGTGATCAAAGTCAATGGATGATTCCATTTCTGTCAGTTGTAGTGATTCATGGGGATGATAGGAGGTAAGTGGAATCAAAATACATGTATACCATTCATCAACCTATTCCTTTGACTCACACCCATCCCAATCTTCATCTACACATGATGAAAAAAAACACGCCATATGTTATGTGTGGATACTCCATGAACCTGCATTACAACTTCTAAAAGAGTGTAGCTCACTCGATCCTGTCAATGTACAACAATCCTCATATGGTGCAATGTTAGTTTCATCCATCAACCAAAAAAATCTACAAACCATAAGCTCACCTTCATTACCTAGACCTATTGTAGCATTAAACCACTAGACAATACATCCCACATCTGGCAATGTTGCTTTCTCTTTGTACTTTAATTCTTCATGTGCTAAGGTTCTTTTAATACATGCACCTACACCATCGTGCTCTCCCTTTCAATGACCGGCCTCTATGAAATTCCACATATATTGAATTCCAGTAATTTTCTGCATCTTGCACAACCAATAAAATATCTGAGAATTCTTGAATTGTGATGCACAATTATCTGAACATATGATATGTTGATGATATTTTATGCCCCTGTTTCCCAAATGACCATAAAATAGTTGAAAGCAACCATGTACAAACTCTATATAATTTGAGCAATCATCACTGATATAAAAATGATACTCCCTCAATATCTTCCTATTCTCCTCTATACTATCTGGTGCATGCATGAATGCTATATGAACAAATATAGCAACCTATTGAGAGCTGTAATACTTTGATTGCACCTCATTCTGTGATTGTAGTGTGTAGTTCTCTGCAAAGTCCACAACTAAAACAATGGTATCAAGTGGGAATCTATCCTTGCACAACTTGAATTTCATATCCAACCATTGCGCTCTATGTGTATGCCTTGCATACTCATAAATAATTTTTTTACAAAAAATGTCCATGAACTGATACACTAGAATTTTTTCAATTACTAAATCACATCTTTTAGCCTCTTTTCCATCTTTTCTAGATTGTATGTCATGGTCTCATATTTTCCAAATTCCACTATTTCATTACCAATTGCATGCGTACTCTCCATATGTTGATAAATTGGTAAACATCATAAACCTCCGCAATCTATGCATGTACCATTCAAGCATGAGAGCTTGTAAAATTGTTGACCATCCACTCTTTCACATAAAATGATAGATATTAATTCCCTTGAAGATCTAGGTGGGACATTTATGTTACAATCTGCAAAACATTGTTAGAATGAAAATCTACACATATATTCCTATAAAGTTCAAAATGGTTAGAAAATTCAATATGTACACTACAACAACAAGTTGTGCATGTGTGATTTATCTTCACATAAAAAGGTTTACACATTTAAAAATATCTCTGACTAATTTTAATTTGAGGATACATATGCATAAATTTTGCAAAGAATTGTCTAAGTTGAATCCAAAAAATGTTTTGGATGTGGAACATGAATTCGACTACCAATCCTCCTTACAAAATCTCTTTGATTAGGAGATACCCGTGTATTATTATTCCAAAATTCTTCAATCAAGGATTTCAAAGCTTCAACAATTGCTATATCTTTTCGCAGTAGTCTACAGGAAGATACCCATAACTCATTTCTATTTGGATCTTCCACTCTTTGACCCCTTCCCAAGTCTCTCGTTAGAGACTTTCTACTTATTTTCAATGTTTTTCTTGTCTTTCTAGTGAGTCAAGATTTCTTCATTTTAGTGCTTACTATCATTGATGTAAGTACACATCGTGTGACATTACTCTCTTTCATGTGTGATGTAGAACCCACACTCTCATATGCAGTCATTAGATTCTTTACAATAGATTTTTCACTTGACTCATCCATCATTCTTAGCCCAAGAATCTTCATGATGGGCCTAAATTTCAGATTTCTCTTCATTTCAACAAATAGTTGACATCTTCTTGTCATGTTTAAATTCTAAAAAAATGATCTGCAAATACGATTAGAATTTCTTTGACAAGTACACTTGGGAATCTTGTTAGGCACTACTTGCAAATATTATTATCAATATCAATCAAATATTTTGGTTTTCTATAAATAATTCTAGGAGCATCAAAAGCATTATGTGTGAATTGTGTACCATCTTGAGTTCCTTCAACATGAGACAATGTTGTGCCTACACCTTGGGATGTCGATAATGGTGTGCCTTCAACATGAGACGATGTTGTGACTACACCTTGGGATGTAGATAATGGTGTGCCTTCAACATGATACAATTGTGTACCTCCACTTTTGGATGTAGACAATGGTGTGTCCACACCTTTAGAAGTAGACAATGGTGTGCCTTCAACATGATAAATTGGTGTGCCTCCACCTTCAAAAGTAGACAATGATGTGCCTTCAACATGATACATTGGTGTGCCTCCAACATTGGATGATGATGTCTCTTGAACTTGAGAACTCATAGATGATGTCCTTGCATCTTCATAATTCAATTGTCTTGTTGCACACAAGTTTCTCATTCGTTGTCTTTTTTTTCCCAATTCCAATTCTCTCTTACTTTGTATTGATGTTTCATGTTCCTCATCAAAAGGAAAATCTTCTTGTATGGTATCTAATTTTTTTTGTTCACAAAATTGTCTCATTCTTTCCCTTTTCTTCTCTTTGTCTCTTTCATGCTCTTCCGGTGTTAAATTCTTTGCTCATTTCCTTGGCATGATGATGATTTCTACATATAAATTGATTATAATTTTAAAAATATAATATAAATATAAAATAATAAGTCAAATTATAATATAAACGTCTTACAATATGACAAATTATAATATAAATTTATTACAATTATATCAAATTATGTATTGAACAAGTCTATATCATACCAATTATAAACTAAAAAACTCTTTATTCACATGTGACATGTAAAAAAAAAAAAACTTACCTCAATTGATAAATTTCGGTGATAATAATTGACTTTCACAATTTGATGTGGATTTTTAAATAAAAAGATGGTGCAAATTGATACAATATGCTTCTTTGTCACTATCAACACCATGAAAAGTGAATACTTGTCAGATAACACACAGAACTCATACAGCATACAGAAAAAGTGGGCCTCTTTCACGATATCCTTGAAAAAGAAGACTGTTTGTTATAGTTTTTCATAGCGTGAGCATGCTATAGGGCATGCACCCTATACAAAACAAAAAAGTGTTATGCATACTCTTAAATAGGGCGTTCACCCTATGCAAAACAAGAAAATGAGAGAAAAGAGAGAGAGAGAGAGAAGGAGAGGGAGAGATAATGGAGAGAGTAGGAGAGAAGGGGAAGGAGAGAGAGAAGTGGAGAGGGAGAGAGAATGGATAGATTAGGAGAGAGAGAGAGAGAGAGAGGGTGAAAGATGGTAAGAAGGGAAAATATAGAGGATAGGAATGTGTATAGAGAAAGAATATGGGGAGGGAGAGAGAGAGTGAGTGCTCTCTCTCTCTCTCTCTCTCTCTCTCTCTCTCTCTCTCTCTCTCTCTCTTCCTCTCACTCTGACTATTTCTCATCACTATTCAAATCTATATCTTAAATAGGGCGCACACCCTATAGGGCAAGCGCACTATTGAAATCTATGACTTTCATAGGGCACCCGCCCTATGAAAGTCATAAATTTCAATAGTGCACTTGCCCTATTGAGCGTGCGCCCTATAGGGCATCCACGCTCTATAAGGCATTGGAATTTACCAATCCTAAGGCTTGGATTTACCTTGGAGATCCAACCCAAAGGCTTGCATGATTGAGATAGGCTCGAGATGTGTTTTCCAGCATACATACAAAAAAATGACATCTTTTTTTGTGTGCTCCTCATCAGGTTTACTCATGTCTCAAGAACATAAAAATCAGATGACATGATATTGCAGATCTCTCTGTTAGCTATCTAAGCATATAATTTATTTTGAATTCTGATTATGTTAAGTTTTTCAACTCTAATTTATTTTGTGTGTATGTTTGTTTTTTGTAAAAAACCAACATGTAGTATTTTGGGCATAGAAGTTGGCTCGTTCATCAAATTTTGCAACAAGTTACATTTTTAGTAACTAGACTTCATTCTACACACTTTATAAAAAAGAAAATTTGATTTTTGATTAGCTTTAAATGATTTCTAGGAGGAGCACACATAAATTTCATGTTTTCAGGATGTGTGCACTTCATAAATTCATCAAAAATTATACATTCATCAAAAAATTACCAAAAAATTCTAGGATAAACTATGGGGTGTTAGCTAACTTCTCACAGGAGCGATTAAAAAAATTCAAAAAAAAAGTTAACATTTTAGGAGGAGCACACCAAACACTATGTAATGTTTTTTGACAAAAAATAGGACCACTTTTTGTGCTCCCCCTTTTTGAGGGCCTTAATCTAAACCATTTTCAAAATAAGTTAGTAGTTTAGGAACAAGATTCAGAGTATTATAACTCTTGTTTTTGTCACATCTTAAAATTTTGAGTCTAACTATCTTCAATTTCTTGTTGAAGTTCAGAGTTTGCTGATTTCAGGGAAAAAGTGGCATCTTATACCCCCTTTTTGGTCCCCCATCTTTGTGCACTTACCCATATAACAATAATCATAACCCTAACCCTGACCATGATCCAAAGCCTAACCCTAATCCTAAGTCTAACCATAATTCTAATCCTAACCCTAAACAAAATTCTAACCCTACTATAAACCTAACCCTAACATTAAACCTTAACATGAAATCCTAAATGTAACTATAATCGTAACCATAAGCCTAAAACCTAACCCTAAGCATAATCATACACATTAAATGCTAAACCCTAATCATAAATGCTAAAATATAATTGTAAATAGTAACCATAATCATAACAATAATTCTAATCTTATCCTTAATCCTAATCTTTACCCTCACACTAATCCAAACCATAAACCGAAACCAAATCATGACCATAATTCTAATCTTAACCTTAATCCTAATCTTGACCCTAACACTAACCCAAACCATAAGCCTAAACCTTAACCCTATACCATAACCATAATCAAAACCTTAAGCTAACCATAATACTATCTACAATGTATGTCCTTACCCTAACCATAATCCCAACCTTAAATCCTATACCCTAATTCGTATCCTAACCTTAACCCTAAACCTTGATAAAAAATCATAATTATAACCATAAACCTAAATCTAATCAAATCCTAAATGTAACTATAACCATAATAGAAAGCCTAAACCCCAACCTGTACCATAATCATAATCATTAAATGTTGAACCCTAATCATAAATGCTAAAATATAACTGTAAATGGTAAACCATAACCATAAACCTAAACCACATCATAACCATGATTCTAATCTTAATATTAATCCTAATCTTGACCCTAAAACTAACCCAAACCATATCGATAGATTTAATGCTAAACCTTTATCCTAACTCTAACCCTAATACTAACCAAGATGTAAATGCTAACCCCAATGATAAGCCTAATCCTAAGCCCTAATCTCAACCGCAATCAAAATCCTACAACCCTAACCATAATACTAACCATGATGTAAACCCTAACCCTGATGATAATTCCAATTTTAAGCCCTAATCCCAACACTAATCAGAATACCAACCCTAACCATAATAACCATGATGTAAACCCCAACCCTGACAATAATTGTAATGCTAAGCTCTAATCTCAACCACAATACAATCTACAATGTATGTCCTTACCCTAACCATAATCCTAACCTTAAACCCTATACCCTAATCCTAATACTAACCCTAAACCTTGATCATAATCGTAACTATAACCATAAAACTAACTCTAACTCTACCAATAATCTTAAATCTAACCCTAAATATTAACTATTTAGTTCAATAATCATAACCTTAACCCTGACCATAATCGAAAGCCAAATGCTAATCCTATGTCTAACCATACTTTTAACCCTAACCATTGTGAGGCCTCACCCTAACCCATCATATCATTATTGATCCATTCACATTTTGATACTTTATGAATTGATACTTTGATACACATTTTGATCATCCTGACAGTGACTCATGATATTATGTTTTATGATAATGATTACATTATGCAGACTATATTTTGATGTGGATTAGAACCTAGAACATATGGTTGATTTTGGTTATACATGCTTAGATATGTGATTTAATGAGAAAGATTTAATCATTATTAGATTTGATTATTTCATGGATTATGCTCTATGTTAGGAAGTAGCATGGATAATATGTCATGATGATTTATGAAGATACTATGTTTAAACATTACTAAATGAAAATTGTAATTAGGAATTGAATTCTGCATATTGATTAATGTTTCTAATTATGAGTTGTATATATATATATATATATATATATATATATATATATATATATATATATATATATATATATATATATATATATATATACACATGTGATTTTATTACCTTGGACTACTGATGCTCGAGTGTAGTGTGCAGGAAAGAAAACCATGGAATTATTCAGAGAATTAGGGATAAACACATGTGAATTGAGTAAGCCAAGGTTTAATCTAATTAAGAGATTTAAATCTCATTTTAATGTGATCTTATTTGTCAACGTGATTTGTATGTGTGTTAGTAGTTTAAATTCATGTTGTTAATTGGACATGTCATTTGTGAATGTGATGTGTATTTTATGATGTCACTTGACACTTGTATCAAGTCCATCTAGATGGTGACATGTCAAATAGGGTTTGGACATGAATCACCTAACCTTATAGGGTATTATATTAATCCCACTTGCATGTAGATGTCTTGTAGGGATCACATCAAGTTGGAACTCAGATTTGAACTTTAGAGGGGTCAAAAGTGACCCTAGAGTGTATTTTTGGCCAAAATTAGCTAACCCTAGGGAGGTACCTTGAGTTGGGGGCTATTTTTTACTTATAGGAAGGTCTAGATGACCATTATGGCCCTCCAAAAAGGCTACTTTTCAAAAGTGGCGAAAATGGAGATGGCCACATGTATTTGACTTGTCCCACACTCTTTTCTAAACTCACAATTAAGAGGGGGGACAAGAGATAATGCCCAAGGAATAGAGGGCATGTCTCATTAATTTCTAGGTCTTGAGTACACTTTTGGAGGTCTTTTTAGAGGGTTTGGAGAGGCTTAGTGGGTGTTCACCCACTCTCTAATTTTAGAGACACTTAGGGTTGGAGAAAGGAAAAGTCAAGGGATAAGGGCTCTACTCAACTTCATTCTTCCATTTGCATTAGACCAAAGTTGGTGGTCTTACCATGGTGAATCTTTCTTTGTTTTGTAAATTTCATTTGGAAGATAATTTTGTGTAGAATGTATCTGTAGGAATGTATACTTTCCTTGCTATGTAAATGTTTTTTCTTGTTGTTGATTGTTGTTGGGTATGAGTGATTATGGAATGAATATCTCTTTGATTTGCTTGTGTTGTTATTATTGTTCATGGGAGTTAAGGCATCACTCACCCTTTGGGAAGGGAATTAGTAGCCTTGGGTGAATGGGTTAGTTGGGCTCTCCATTGTAGTGAGAGTCTCTTCTCTTGGAGAAGAGGGAGAATTTCATGGGGTATGGGCTTCATGAAGCCATGTTAAAAATCCTTGCATTTGGAAATGGAAATGACAAGAAATGTATATGGTAGGAATGATAATGTAGCCTTAGAAAGGTATGGAAAAACTTTTGTTGGAAATGTAAATTTGTATGGCATTCTCCTCCTTGGAAAAGCCTACCTTCACCCTATTTCAATGGGTTGTATGAATCCATTTGTGAAGCCATAGTTTGAGAGTTTAATGTAGTTTTTCTTATGTATGTGTTGTGAGCATTTGTTGTTGTATGTAATCATTTAGTCCCTTGATTCTCCAAGCTCGGGGGCAGTCTCCTTGAGACCTTCGATGGGAGGTGAGAAATCCATGGTTTTCTCTCTCATTTGCAAGTATTTGGAGACTATACTTATGTGGATATCTTTGAGAGGAATCCTCCAATGTGTTTTCATTGTAAAAATGATCCTTAGTGTTACTTTTGTGAAACCCTTGCAATGGGAAAAGCTCTCCATTGTAGAAATGAATACTTGTAGTGTTGTAAAATGATACTCTCTCTTCATTTAGTTATTGTGAAGTTGTCTATTGAAAAAATGTAATGAAGAGAATCCTGTTCATTCTCCTTGTAACTCATATTTGTGGAATGCTACAAATTTTTATTTCATTATTGTAATAATGCAAGTTGGAAATCAATAGGTTCATGATTGAAAAGAAAACAATGTATTTTAGTTCTTAAAATGTAAAGTTTCATGTTGAAATTTCATATTCAAAGAATAATAATGTTTTTGATAGAAAAAGAAGCAAGAGGGTGCTAGCCCATGGTACAGTAAGACTAGAAGAAAATTTAACATCATATTAGTAGCACTAGTCGCATAGCAGTTTAATAGTAGAAAGTCAACAAAAACAAAATTGTCTAGTTTGCCTCTATAAAAAAAAACATGTAGGCCCTTTTCAAAAAAAGCAAACCTATGTAGCATAACTAGTAAGTAGCTAAAATATTAATAATAACAAGCCACACAGGGCTAAACTAGTGTTTTAAGAACTTAACCAGAAAATAGGAAATCAAAACATGGGACCTGGGACTAATAGGCCCATGCCAACACAAACACCTCATGGACAACAACAACTAGGATCTCCCACCTAGCCATTTGGACATCAGGGTTGTGGCCCACTCTTCCTACAAGAATAAGAAGAGATCTTTGTTATCCTTGTCGACTTCCAAATTACCACCATCTATCTTCTCCTACACATTGCATAGGGTCATAGCCGAAGCATGCATGACCTTGAGGGAAAACTTGTTCGAATTAGTAACCCAGGATTTGACCTCTCTCATGTCCTATTTGAGGCCGAGGATCTCCATATCCATCTTGTTGAACTTCTACTTGAGGGATCCTTTAAACCTATCACTCTCCTCTATCACCACCATAGTGTGCTCAATGTGTGGGGATTTAGCCTACTAGGTGTGGGGAGAGAGTGGGGGTAGGGTATTTCTATGAGGCTTATCCTCCATCACCAATAGGGGATTCAAGGGGGAAGCGTTGCCAAACCTAGGTGAGTTTAAGTGGTCAGGTGAGGATCCCTCAATCAAACCAGAGGAGGTAGAGGTGTCCATATCCTCTGACTAAGACTTGTCCTTCGAAGCCATTTCCCTAATAATTCTTCTTCATTTCTCCTTGGCAATCCTATTAGATTGCTGGAAAGTACCCCCCAAATCCACCTCTAGCTCAACCTGGTTGTCAAAATTTTTCCATTTTCTGGGCTTTCTCTTAGTTTCAGGGGTGTTATTGACCCTTGTCTTATCCTTTTCTTCCATGGACTCAAAGACATGGGATTCATCTAAGTCCTCCACTCTTTTAAAGGGGTTCCTCACACATCTCTTGCAGCTCTTACCTTCTCGGGAGACAAGGTCAATCTCCTAGATTTCCTGTAAAGACTGGGAGGGGGACTGAGTGGGGTTATTGGCTTCCAAAGGGGAGACTTCTTGGGTTACATCCTTAATGATAAGGGGAGGTTTGGGTGGAGGGAAAATGGCTTTATGGAAGTTGTAGAGGTAGAGTAAAAGGCCCTGGTGAAGGATGGGGACTGACTTCTCAGTATTTTTGCTCTCCTTAATGTCTAGGATGTTGCACTTTTAATCGAGTGGAGGAGATAGAAAGGGATGGAAATTAGGTCTTTGTTCCTAATATGGTTGAGGAATGATAAATGATAGTAATAAAACATAGTGAATTTACCTTCGAGGGTGAAGTACTTTATGATTATATGACATACCTTGGACCAAAATTCAAGGAGCTGCTCACAGTTAAAGCCTCCAGACTTTTTCATAGGTTTCTCTCCCACCCTGAAGAACTAGTTTAGACTGGTTACATCCGGTGTTTGGCTGGTCTTCTTATACTTCCTACCCACCATAGACAACCTTTTAGCCTTAGCAATGACCTCTTCATCTAGCTGAAAGTGAAAGCCCCCAACTAACACCTTCCTGTTATCCCAAGTGGACATGAATTTCTTGGAGGTTTTCTTGTCGTGGCCTCCCTTAGTCCTTTCCATGAAACCCCAAATGTTGTTGTCTTTATAGTAGTGGGCCACCAGGGGGTCGAGGAAAACTCCTCTTCAATCTTGTCTGGCTCAATGCACAAAGTTTTTTCTCCCATTACAACCAGACCAGTTTCCACCGCAAGAACCCTTCGAAAGTTGCAGAGCCAAGCTTCTCACACCAGCATAAAGGCTGGGTCTTTTTGAGATAACCATTTTATGAGAATATTGTTCATAAGAGGTAGGGGATGGGTGATTTTTGAGTGATCCAGCTTTGTACAACAAAATCAAGTGGATCTCCAGGTGTAATAATTAGAAATTAAGACAAATTTGCCCTTAGTGTCCTTGGTAATCGAGATTACTTGGTGATGTAGATAGCTATCCTTCCCTGCGTACTTATGTAAAAGTTAGTTATGAACTTTTATGGATTTTTGCGCTTACATAGTCATCACTATATTAATCATTAAATTAAGCCAGCATGAAAATAAGGTGGAGCCCTCATCAATATTGTCAACAACTTGGTTCATTTCAAACATTGTTGATGACATGTCTTTCTCGCCTGATCAGCCACTAGATCTCCTTTGGTAGCTCATTGACTACCTCCCAATTAACTAGCATGGCTTGCTTGAGCCCAATGGTATCTAAATAATCCACCACAACATTACCTCCCCTGTAAAACTGGGATATAGTCATTCTTTAGAGATTGTTAAGTAGCTCCCAAATTTCCACTATTATGGTTTTCACCCACCATCCCGAACTTGACCCTCTTTTGATGGCATCAACAATCACTTTGGATTCCCCCTCGATCATTAGTAGTCTGATATTCATGGAGATGGAAACTTTTAAACCCCAAAGAAGTGGTGTTCCTTCAACTTGATTGACGGTATTGTTTTTTAGTAGCCTAGTGTAGGCCAAGAGGCAATCACCATTGTGGTCTCTTAGCACTCCAACCCCACTCTAGGTAAGGTTGTTAGCTGCACCATCAAAATTTAATCTAGTCTAGCCCATGCATGGGGAAACCCACTGAGTAGCATTACAAGCCATTAACCTGGAGTTGTCGAACCTAGTGAAGCCAATCAATAAGTTCCATTTATCTACCATTTTGATTTCCTAGGCAGAGGGGGTGCCGAGGGGATTTTCTAGTTAGTCGAGCCAACATTCTCACATAGGAGCTTGGTGCCTAGATGGCAGAGGCCTCAGGTAGGGACTCAGTCTCCCTAAAGATCTTGTTGTTCCTTTCTTTCCAAATAATCTAGCATATGTTCGGAGGAAGAAGCCTCCATAGGAGCTGGAGGAGAGGATGATTGGAGGGGGATTTCTAGCCAGTGAATTGGTAAACATCCTTCCCCATAACCCATGGGACCCCTAATTTTTTATTAATTCCCCACCAAATAGTAGCCAAGTACTCACAGTGTATGAAAAGGTGATCCATAGTTTCCTCTTCCTTTTTGTATAGGACACATCTACTAGCAAGAGAGAATCCTCTTCTTATAAGGTTTTCTTGAGTTAAAACTTTACCATGCATAAGCGTCCACCAGAAGAAATTGATTTTTGTAGTAAGTTGTGGGATCCACACCTTACTCCAATCTCCCAGATTATTCTCCTCCTTCAGAAGAAGATTGTAAGTAGTCTTGACTAAGAAGGTGCCCACTTGGGTGGGAGCCTAGATGATTTCAATAAGCTCATAAGCCACTTGATTTAATTCAGGTCTATCCCTGACCATAATAGCTAAATCCTTCCATCTCCTTTCAAACATGCAGTTAGAGACTCTGTTACCAAGGGTAGGTCTGATGTAGTTAATGAAGGGACTGAACCTTCCACCTAGGGTGGTGCAATTTTGTATCCATGAGTCATGCCAGAATCTGATGGATCTCCTATCCCCGAGTTACCAGAAGACCCCCTTAGAAAGCATGGTTTTGCACTTGTAGATGATAGTCTAGAGTTTGGAACCATTGGAAAGGTCATTATCCTAGAACATCATCCTGTAAGGGTGCCCTTGAAATTATTTAGCTTCCATTATCTTGCAACAATCTTATTTCCTTTCAATTAGATTCCAAGCCACTTTTGTGGTGAGGGCTCTGTTCAGCAAGCCCATTTGTCTAAGGCCCAATCCACCTAGCCATTTAGGAAGGAAAACCATTTCCCAATTGACCAAGGACATCCCCCTCTTCTCTTTCGAGCCAGCCCATAGAAAGGTTCTTTGAATCTTTTCAAGCCTATCAACCATGTTTCTCTTGATATTGAAGAGGGATAGGAAGTAAACATGAATCCCTTGGAGAGTAGAGGCAACTAGCTGAAGTTTACCAGCATTGCTCAGAATCTTCCCTTTCTAACCAACAAGTTTTTTTTAAGTATTTTCTAAGTTCTTTCCAGGATGGCATTCCAGAAGTCTTGGGAGACCTCTTTGATAGTGAGAGGGAGGCCTAGGTAGGTAGAGGGGAGCGAAGCTGACTGACAACCCAAAATTTGAAGCACCCTGGTTTGGATATCGATGGAGGTGTTGAAGAAGATGAGTCTATTTTTTTATAGTTTATACACTATCCCGAGGCTAAGGCATAGTTCTCTAAAAGATACTTCTACTGTCTAGCTTCAATCACCAATGAATACCCAAAGAGGAAAGTATCATCCACAAATTTCTCTAGAACAACTTGCTACACAGTGGAAGTAGGTTTGATTCCTTTTATTCTTCCCATGGAAGAGAGCATAGTCATATTCCTGCTGAGGACCTTAGCCACCATGATAAATAAATAGGGGGAGAGAGGATCACCCTTTCGAAGACCTTTTTCGGGTTGAAAGAAGCCACCCGAGGAATCATTGACCAAAACAAAGAAGCTAATACTTTGCGTACATTCTTGAATAATGCGGATAACTTTCTCATTAAAGCCCATTCTACAAAGAATTTTATGGAGGAAGGACCAATTAATTTTATCATAAGCCTTAGAGATATCAAGTTTGAAAGCCATACCTAGTGCTTTTCTTCTTTCCATGGAGTGGATGATTTCATGAGTAGATATGGCTTCATATAGGATCTGCCTTCCAAAAACAAAGCCTTTCTGAGTAGGACTAATCAATTGTCTAGGAGAGGCTTCATTCTATTGACCAGGATCTTAGTGAGGATTTTATAAAGTGTTACATAGGTTGATAGGTCTAAAGTCCAACATAGAGGTGGGGTTACCATTCTTAGGGTCTAACACAATATAGGTCTTGTTATGGTGCTTTAGTAGCTGCCCCATTCTAAAGAAGTCTCTGACAACACAGGAGACATCTAATCCAACAATATCCCAATATTCTTCGAAAAACATCAAGGGGAAACCATCAGAAACACGTCTAGTGAGGTGATCATTATCACTATGAGTAACAGCACATTTGATGTGTTGAAGGAGATAATTTTGCACAATAACAAGGCAAAAATGACCATCATTAGAATACAATCCTTTAAAGTAGTTGGGTGCAACCTAATTAATTTTATTCTTTTCAGTAACTTCATTTCCTCTTTCATCCCTAATTGCATTGATGGTGTTTCTTCTTTTGTGATTGATAGAGGATCTATGAAAGAAGGTAGTATTTATGTCCCCTTCAAAAAGCCACTGAATCCTGAAGCACTGCTTCTAGTAGATTTCTTCTCTTCTTAGAGCTTCTTGCCACTTGTGTTTGGCCTTTTCTTCTTCCATCTGCAATCAGGGGTGGATATTTCTAGTGGTCATCTAGGTTGGGAGGGAGTCCAAGGTCCCCGTGAGCTCCTTCTTCTCCTTAAATAATTCCCCAAAATTATGTTTACTCCAACCTTTAACTTCTTTTCTAATGATTTCCAGTTTTTGGGTGATCCTAAACAAGGCAGTGCCTTTGATAGGAGTGGCCCACAAGAATTTTACTTGGCCCCTAAAGGAGGGGTGGGAGCACCACATAATCTCAAATCTGAAAGGGGCCAAACCAAACCTAAGGGATTCAGACTAGTACATGAGGGGGTTATGATCAAAGGTGGTTTTGGGGAGGGAGAACAAGGTGGAGGTCAAGAAAAAGTCCCAAGATGAGGTAGCTAGGACCCGATCCAACCACACTTGTATAAGATGGGAGCCCTTCCGGTTGTTGGACCAAGTGAAGGGATTTCCTTTAAGATCAATGTCCAAAAGACGAGAGCAAGAGATAAATTCTGCAAGGTCCCCCATAATATCAGAATAGTCCATTAAGCCTCCACATTTTTTTGAGGGGTAGAGGGGGGTATTGAAGTCACCAACCACCATATAATTAGAAGAAGTATCCCGATCCAAACAATAGATAATATCCTTTCAAAGGGACAACCTGTTATTTTGGGTATTGGGGGCATATATATTGAATAAGTGCCAAACCAACTATTTTTTCCTGAAGGTAATAGAAAGGAAGTTCGGGGAGAAGGCCAATAGCTCACCAATAATAGTGGTAGGATTTTAGAGAGTGGATATACCTCCAGAAGCACCCGAGGCTTTAGAGTAGAAAAAATCAGCACCCAGCCAGAGACTGCTAGCTAGGGAGGAAAAATTACTGAAAGACATCTTAACTTCTTGGATGAGCAGAATATCTAGCTTATGAGAAAAAATGTATTGTTTAACAACACATTTCTTGAGGGGGCTATTAAGACCTCTAATATTCCAAGAAAGACAAATCATTTCTTATTTTTAAAACTTATTTCTAAGGTTTGCTGCCTACCTGCCACAACATCCCTTGTAGTCCCTCTTGATCTCTTGGCGTGTTCCGATGGCCTTCCTCTGGGCATTTCCATTCAGACATCCACCTTTTTAGGCTTAGTTTTCTTTTTCTGTGTCTTCCATTCACCACCATCATTTTCCTCGCAGTGGTCATCACCCATGGAGCTATGTGAGGGAGGGTATTTCCTTTCCTCCAACTACAGAGGAAGATTTGCAATAGCCTTAGGGACTTTAGTTCAAGTGAGACCACAATAGAAGGTTATTCCACCTCAATAGGAGTGATCAAACTTGTCTCCAGAGTAATCAATAGGGGGTTCTCCAATGACATAACTTCTGAAGGGGGTTCAGGACCCTTAGGTTCAAGGGTTACCCTGTCGTTCTCTAGAGGGGGGACAATCTCACCCTCTTCCACCTCTGGGTTTCCTAGTTCTGGGTTTTCCAGCACTTCAACCACCAAGGGGGGGGCTGGTCTTCTCCTTCTCTTCACCTGCTAACATGGGTGGCTCTTCAGAGGTGCCCTTATCCTTTTTCTTATTTTTTCCTTCATACATCAAGGATTTGCATGCTTCACTGGTGTGGCCCCTGGAGTCATATTTCTGGTAAAAGAGGGTGCCATTCTCATATATTAGGGCTTGAGTCCATCTTCCCAACTTGGATTTCAAAATAACAAAGTTGGGGAGGGTTTTATTCATGGTACCATTAATGCAAAACCTTGCAAACACTAGCCTAGACTTAGAGTAGGTTACTTAACTCACCATAATAAAAGTGCCAAAGGAGTCACCAATCCACCTAAACACCTGTTCATCCCAATATTAAAGTGGAAGTCCAGGGAGGTGCACCCACACAGGAGTTGTCCAACTTAGCTCCGTCGTCAGATTAAAACTGGGTTTCCACTTTGCCAAGTCAAGGAAATGCTTACCATAGACCCACGATCCCGACAGAATAGAGGCCAAATCCTCCAGAGTGTTGAACTTGAAGAGGAAGAGTCCCCTAGGCATATCAGAGGTTAAGACAAAACCCTTAATCTTCCACTAGGTAGCCACCCACTTTTTGACCATTTCGATGGTACGTCAGAAGTTGAAGAAATGACCCACCAATGCCAACTAGAAATCAGCCATGGTCTTGTTTACCATTGAATTAGGGAGTGAGACTTCAGTGCCTTCCTCAGTTTGAATGAAGTCCACTAGGAGTGATTCCAGAGTATTTTGGACCTCTCCCATGAGAGCTCCTTTCCAGCTTGTCTTTGGTAGGGATGAAAGGGCATCGGCGGAAGAGGGTGCCCTTTGAGAATCTTCCATTGAATCTTTCATAGCCTGTCTCGTGCCAGAGGAAATAGTCTCGGGACCAACATGGGGTCCAGTGTGGGGACTTGCAAGGGGGAAAGATTTCCCCCTAGGGGAGGTGGGCATGGGAGTGGGTAGATTGAATTTGAAGGAAGAGCGGGAAGTTGCAGAGTGGGATTATGCCTTATGTTGCAATCATGTTGTCATTGTGTTGTATGCTATCTTAAAACTCATTAGAACATTCTTTTGATATTTTAAGTAATAGTGTTCTTGTTGAAAATGATAGACTAAAATGGAGATTGATATCTTAGTTATGTAAATGTTAGTCAAGTTTATCTTTGATCATTGGGTCATTCTTTAGAGATTGGTGTTTTAATATTCAATCAATAAATAGATCTAATTCTACTAACTTTAGCAAAAGATGAGACAAACAAGCAATAAGCAATGTGTAGAGACAAAATTAAAAAAAAAAATGAAGAAGCTACTAAGAGAAAACAAAACAAAGAGTCTAAGTATTAGGCACATGAAGCTCAAATAGAGACCTACAAGTCTCTGGAAAATGTATGGGAAGAAATTCCCATACATTTTCCCTACTAGAGTCATTATTATAATAAAAAAAATAACCTATGCTTTAAAAAAATATATGGCCTCACCTTTCAATCAGATGTGGGACTCACCTAGGTTGCCACCCCTAAAGAGACCCAAAAGGGTCCCCTCAAAGAAATGAAATTGTTTACATAAAAATAAAATAAAAATTAAATTAAAACAAAATTTATCTATTAAAAAAAAAACCCTTACCCTTTTCAAATGGGACCTTTTTTAAAAGGGAGTTTTTAAAAAAAAAAATTTAAAATGAGTGTTGGGGGGTGAACATGGCCCTACTGCTCGTAACCCATTCCCTTGGGATGTGGTGCCCACTACAGCTGGCCCCTCTGCTTGGTAGGGTACCACACTATCTTGGTAGTGTGATACACTACCAAGGGTAGGGTACCACGCTATCAGGCGCGGGCCTGCCAGTCTCCTAGGGACTTTAAAAAATAAAATTTGTTTTATTGTTTTTTTCTAAAAGTTTTTATTATTATTTATTTAATTTTTAATTTATTTAAAATTTAATTATTGTATGATAATTTGTTTTTGATAGAAAAAAGAAACAAGAGGGTGTTGGCTCGTGGTACAAAGAGACTAGAAGCACATTAACAACATATTAATAGTACTAGTCCTATAGGAGTTCAACAATAGTAATTCAACAAAAGTAAGAGTATCTAGTTTGCCTCTATCAAAAACAAAATTAATGATTCTTTTCAAAAATAACAAACCAGAGTTTCTTAAGCAGATAATAAAAAACATAATAACAGTATCATGCCACGCAGGGCTAGCCCAAAAACTAGATAAAGTAACCTTAACATAGGAAAGCAAAAAATAGAAACCAAGGCCACCATGCCCGAACCAAAGCAAAAACCTCATGGAAGTAGCGACAGCTAGGGTCTTCTACCCAGATGTTTGGCCATCAAGGTCATAGCCCACTCCTCCTACAGGAACAGGAAAAAGTCTTTGTTGTCTTCATCAGCCTCCAGCTTGCCTCCAGTCAACTTCTCCTACATAGTGCACAGAGTCACCGCTGAAGCATGCATGACTTTGAGGGTGAACTTGTTTGAATTAGCAAGCGGGCTTTGATGTCTTGCATGTCCTACTTGAGGCCTAGGATCTAGTTTCTAATCTTCGAAAACTTCAGCTTAAAGGATCCCTTAAATCTTTCATTCCCATCCAAAGCCATAGAATTGTGCTCAATAGGAGGGACTTAGTCTGCTGGTCATGGGGAGAGGGCAAGGGTGGGTTATTGCTGCAGGGAATATCCTCCATATTAGGCTAGGGGTTCAGGGGGGAATGGTGCCAGTCCTTTGCAAGCTTGGGTGATCATCAAAGGATCCCTCAATTGAATCAGTGGAAGCAGAGGTGCCATCTTTTGAAAGGGATTTCTCCATCGAAGCTATTTCCCTGATTCTTATTTTGCATTTCTCCTTGGCAATTCTGTTAGAATGGTGAACAGAGCCTCCCAAATCCACCTCCAACTTGACCAAGCTTTCCAAATACCTCCTTTTTTTGTGCTTCCTTTCAGTTTTAGGGGTGCTATCAATCTCCTTCATCTCCTTGGCTTCCAAGGTCTCTGAGACATGGGACTCCTCTAACTCCTTCACCTTTTTAAAAGGGTTTTTCACGAATCTCTTGTGACCCTTGCATCTCATGCATAATTTGTTAATGTTAATTTAAAATTTAGTTATTGTTATTTTTAGTTAATTAAATTAACTCATAATTAAATAGGATGTTTTATACTTGAGGTATATTATTTAGTTTTAATATAATTATTATGATTTCATCTTGCAAATTAAGCAATCTATATAGAGATAGTTGATATTAGAGAGTTATTTATTGACCACGTGAGATAAAATTTTTAATGGAAAATTTAGTGTTGTGGAATGTATACATATCTAATAAATAATACAATTATGCATGAAATGACTATAGGGGCAGCGCAATAGGAAAGCTAAACCTTGTTAGTCAAATGGTTAAGATTAATGTCTAATATTAGGTTATCTTTATGACCTTGGTAGTGGATTTGCATGTATTGATGCATCATTATAACTTTTAAACCTGAAATGGATTCATAAAGAGATATGCGAACTAATCTTGTAAGATAAATTATGGATATGGAATTTAACAAGGGAATTGTATGTTGTAGGGTCTATCTCATATGAATTCAAATTCTATGCCTATGGTTATGAATTTAATCCATTAGTACAACACTGACATATTAGTACTTCTAAGTACCCATCTAGGGTTTAATGAAAAAGTGAATACGCTATTAACAAAACCCATGGAAGTATCATCTCCTCCTCAAACCAAATCTCTTCATGTAGGAGACGATTGCACATCATACTCCCTTCGTGTCAAACCTCACTAACCCAATAGGGATCTAGGGATCTACACTTCAGATATAACTAAACCCTAGGTTATGGTTGGCTTTACTATAGTCAACTTATCCTCTGAATTGATGAACATTACCATCAAACAACTAGTTCAAAAAAAAAATTGGTTCATTTTTGCGTGATTATTTTTGGGCATGACAACCATAGACAAAATTCTAACCGTACCATAAACCTAACCCTAACATTAAAGATTAACACCAAATCCTAAATGTAACTATAATCATAGCCATAAGCCTAAACCCTAACTCTAACCATAATCATACTCATTAAATGTTAAACCCTAATAATAAATGCTAAAATATAATTGTAAATGGTAACCATAATCCTAACAGTGATTCTAATCTTAAATCCTAATCTGCACCCTAACACTAGCCCAAACCATAAAACTAAACCAAATCCTAATCATAATTCTAATCTTAACCTTAATCCTAATCTTGACCCTAACAATAACCCAAACCATAGCCCTAGGTTTACTCTTGACCCTAATACTAACCCAAACCATAGCCTTAGGTTTAACACTAACCCTATTTACATTGATGAACCTAATTGTTATCATAACACTAACCATTACCACAACCCTACCACTAACCTCAACTGTAATATTAGAAAGAACCATAACATTAACCTTTACACCATCTATTTAAAAAATAAAAATCATAAAATGTCTTCCATGTTGCGCGACGACAACTACTAGCTATATATATATATATATATATATATATATATATATATATATATATATATAAGCTGAGAGTAAACCTTCTTGAGGTGCCTATTTTCATCAACCCTAACCTCTACAAACCTTACAAATTGATGAAAATAGGTGCCTTGAGAAGGATTAATCTCGATGTATTGTATATATATAGGTATATATATGCTAGTTATAAATAAATGTTAATAAATATAGCATCGAAAACAAAAAGAACTTCCATTTAGGACCGGTTTGGCCCTCCGAGTAAGTGGTTTGGGGTCATGTCGAATGCCTTGAATAGGTCTTTGACTTGTTTCTGGCTTTTTCCCCTATTCTACCCTATTTTCCACTTCTTTTTTGCATAATTCTAGCATCCTGACCTGAAACCTTGAGATTATTGACCTTAGGGTCAAGGTCAACCTTCTAGGTCAAGATTGACCTCAACTCTGACCTAGGTCAAGGTTGACCTCAACCTTGACCCAAGGTCAAAATTTATGATCCCAAAGTTTCTAGTTGTTGGGTTTCAGAAAGATTTATTTCTCACTTCTGGGTTGACTGTTTCAGGATTCGAAATGGTAAGCTCTTAAATTATATTTAATTTAGGTCCATTTCTAGGGGTTAAGGTTTAAATGGGAATTTAATTCTCCTATGTCAGCCTCTCTAGAATTTTGTGCTCTAGACTAGTATAAAAGGAAGCCTTCCTCTCTCATTTCCATCCATCTTTTCAATCATCTCTTTTTGGCAATCAAGTAAGCACTCTCAATCAAGGAAGCATTCAAGAAATCATTTACATTCAAGTATTCAAGTTCTCCATTGAAGATCAAGGATTGAAGCATTCAAGCCTTTGGAGGGATTTGGTTCAACCATTCAAGATTCATCATTCAAACCCTAGATCTATCCATCATGGTGGTGTGATCTTCCTTCAAGATCCTTTGTTCATCTTCAACATATATTCTTTCTCCCTTCGAGGTGGATTCCAAGCATACAATCATGGAGGTTTTTATTTACATTTGTTAGTGTTGAGTCGAAGATTTCATATCAACATACTTATTTACATTTAAAATATAATTGTATATCTATTGAATATCATAGCTTCATTGTTAGATCTACTTCTACTACTTGCTAGCATTCTCTATTTCAATTCTATTTATAAAGTTGATTCTAAATGGGGGTTTGACTAAGGTAAACCCCTCATCTAAACAACAAAACCATTTTTCTTGTAGGAACAGGTACAAAACATTGAATTACAATGCAGATCTGGACACCCTTTTCGACAAACTTTCAGGATCCGTGAATGGAATTTCTATCGAAGCAACGTAGGTCAAGGTCAACATAAAGGGGCATGATTGTCCCCCTGTATTTAGGTCAAGATTGAAATTTTCTAGAAAAGCAAAAGGTTTATGGGTTTTCTCTGTCTCTATGTTTCTAGGCCAAATTTGGTTGCAAAATTTCCTAAAACTGAGTACAGACACTAGAAAATAGTGATTTCTAAATTTGCTACCTTTCAAGATAAGTGTTTATGTTTTATTAAGTTTTATATGTCCACAAAATTTTCCATCACACACATCATATTCTCAATCCACACACTCCACATAGATATTAAAATATATCCCCATATATTTTTATATCTTACATTTTGGTGAACCTACGATAGACAACTCTTTCTTTTTGGTGTTACATGATTTTCTTCTTTTCCTTAAGGTTAGGTTTATGCTCTTGCATTTTAAAATTTAAAAAACTAAAAAATCTATATACTCTACAAAATACAAAAATATTTCTTGCATTTCATTTACTATGAAGATTTTTAAGATGCTTTGGTGTGTGACTATTTTCTTTATTATTCTCCTTTTAGCATCTCTTTATCATAGTTATGATTTTTATGAGAGTATCATCCATTTCATTATGTTTGTCACTCTTTATGTTTCACTTGCTTATGCTATTGTGAGATTGAATGATACTAGTTTTCCTACTTTCAAAACTTTCATTAAAGATTTATGTGGCGGACCTAATGCTCTTTTGGATTATGTGAAGAATTTGGTAAATGATACACCATCTCCTAATCTTCCTAATCTAGTTCCTAATATTCCTAATCTGATGCAGCCAAAATTCCATTAACAATTAACAAAAATACAAGATTAAAAAAAATACATAAGATTTTCAAAATTGCAATCCTTCTTTATTATTCTTCCAACTAACCTCTTCTACTACATTGAAAGAAAACACTAATTTAAGTACAAATCTGAAATTACCTTTTTTGGTAGTTTTTTTCATAAAACTATTTTTTGCCATTTTTAGTAATGTTTAAAACAACTTGAAAAAAGCTGAAATTTTTTGTGAAGCTTCCTAAAACTAAGATAAGATGAACTGCCAACTAACCTTCAAAATTGGAAACAATATTTTGAAGTTATTATAAAAAACAACTTTCCAAAAAAAAACTAAATAAAACACTAAAATCTTAAAAAGCCACTAAAAGCTCCTGCATCATTCTCCTCTGGTTGAAAGAACGTAGCTCCTGCAAGTTATTTTTGAATGCATGCTTCTTTTCAAGATATAATCATTCCCATTATACCAGATATTTATTGTATTAACCGAGAGAAGAGAAAATCGAATCCCTCTTGAATGCAAGTCTACTCCTTTATCCTGGTCTTCCAATTCTTTGACAATTTTTCTTCATCTTTGCAATTATCCATGGATCCTTCTTCCTCTTATTTTTATTAAATCATCTCCTATTCAGTGAGAGCTCAACTTTTAGATTCCAAAATTTGATTTCATGTGCATATACTTCAATAGCATCATTGTTTATGTCTTCATAATATAATATAACATCATATTCTCCATTACCACAATTTTCATAATACTTTTGAAAATCTACATATGCCTCATTAACAAATAAATCAACAACATCTTCACTATCAACCTTACTATCAATAGGAATTTTCACTTTCTCAGTTTGAACATCATATTCAAATAATTGAAAACGATAGGAAGACTCATCTACAACCCTGTTTACTTTGTCTTCTTAAATTCTTGATGTGAAAACAATCATAGGTATACTCACTATTTCATTTTCTACCTCTTCCTCTATTATTTTTTCCCTTTCTTTCATTTTCCTCTTTTGAATAATATTTCTAATGGGCCATGTGATCTTCTTCTTAACTGGTAGGTTCCATTTTTGTAGCTCTAGGGAAAATCTTGTTGCCAAATCTTTTAAGGCTTGATCCAACCTTTGTACCTCCTACTTAAGATGTTCTAAATTTTCCTTGCCATCTTCCTTCTTCTTCACACTTTTGTCTTTCATCTTCTCTTTTTTTTCTTGTTTCTTCTTTAGTGAGCCCTGACTCTACAAGCATCTCTTCAAGCAAGTCCCTTTAACCTTGCTTCCACTTTGTCTTTTTTCCTCACCTAGGTTTTCTCTCTTCTCTACCTAGTATTTTGGAAATTAGGTTCTTTTTTCAACCTACAAAAACAAAAACACACAAACAACAAACTCTCTTTCCCAGACCTTCTGGGCTCTGATACCAAATGATGCAGCCAAAATTCCATTAACAATTAACAAAAATACAAGAGAGAAAAAAAATACATAAGATTTTTAGAATTGCAATCCTTCTTTATTATTCTTCCAACTAACCTCTTCTGCTACATTGAAAGAAAACATTAATTTAAGTACAAATCCGAAATTGCCATTTTTTGGCATTTTTTTCATAAAACTATTTTTTGTCATTTTTGGTAATGTTTAAAACAACTCGAAAAAAGTCTGAAATTTCTTGTGAAGCTTTCTAAAACTAAGATAAGATGAACTGGCAACTAACCTTCAAAATTGGAAACAATATTTCAAAGTTATTATAAAAAATAACTTTCCAAAAAAAAACTAAATAAAACACTAAAATCTTAAAAAGCCACTAAAAGCTCCTGCATCATAATCCTAATCCTATCCTTCCTAATCTAATTCCTAACATTTCTATCATGCCTAATTATCCATTTTCTATTCCTATTTCTTCCCATACTTATGATGAGGCTCAAACTATGGTTCATGATGCAGATGTGCAATAATTTTTGGATTTACCTTCCCCTTCTTATCTAATCCATGATGATATTAAAGGGAAGAGAAAATAAAGTTCTTATAAACCTATTATTCCACCTTATACAACCTTTTCTCATGATGACGATAAATAATCACCTCCTACAAAATCTTTACAAGATATGTACACTATAGGATATAATATGATGGATAAACAAGGTTATAAGGGTTTAGGGCTTGGTGTTAAAGAACATGGTATTAAGTATCCATTTATGATGCAAGGGCATTATAGGGTACTAGGTGAATCTTCATGGAGTTGTGTTGTTTTGGTTATGTGGTACTCGATTTCAAGTTTAACCGATGGTCTCGGTTATTGAAGGAAGCACCGTCGCTAAAGAAACTTGGTGAAACTTCTTGTGCTCAGTGGAACTTGTGCTCGGTGATGCTTGTGTTTCTCGGTGTTGCTTGGATTGGTCAATTGTTTTATTGGTGCTCGGTTGTTTCTCTAGTGCTTGGTAGCTCTAGTTTACTGACTGGAGTTCTTGGCGGTTTGGTTGGCTGACTTGGTGCATTTATTGGTGGTAGCTTTTCTTGTATTATCCTATCTAGATCTTGAGGCTGACATTGAAAATTAAATGTTTGTAAGGCTATTTATGAGCTGACTGTTATTGCATTTAATATTTTTTTGTATTAGGAACCAACTTGGCCTAGGAGTTAATTATGTCATCTAGCCAACTTGTGGCTGAAGATTAGTATTTAAGGAGTGTTTGGGTAGTTGTTTAGGCAAGAGATTTGGGGGAAGATAGAAGATTAGATCTAGATCCTATGAGATTTTGAAGATCAGATTGTTATCTGATAGTTTTCATAGCAGAGCTAGTGGTTTACATGCTTGGAGACAAGGAAAATGCTTGGAGGCTTGCGAGCTCAAGTTTAGATCTGCCTTAGTGTTTCCATCAATTGCTTATTGTTTCATAGATGGACTAGCTAGGAGATTGTAGAACTATTTCTTGATTGTAATTGGACATGACCCAGAAGGCCTTACAGCTGGGTATGTTAATGAAAATTCAGTTGAAAACATTGTCTTGTTGAGTAATTCTGCATTGTGGTGTTTGGCTTCTTGTGAGGACTGTCCTTAATTGGATCCTCCTTATCTGTCCTGTGTCAAGTTCATATATTCCCTCAACAAGATATGTGTGGACTCAGCTTTCCGCTATCTCAATTTAAGGTGGTTGATTTTGATCGTCATCCTCCTCTTCATGTTCTCCTTCCAACACCTACCTTAGATTACCTTGATACTCCTCAAGATGTTTCTAAGAAGGTGTATGTTCAATTGAAAAATTCCAAGAAACAAATCTTGAAACCTATGCCGAAAGATGATCTCTCTAAGTACAAATTTCATTTTTAGTATAGTAATACACATTTACTTGCTGATTGTGTGCATTTCAAGTTGTATGTTAGAGAAAGAGCTGCTTTACCAATTATATCCCACTCTAATTACATTTTACAATTCTTTCAAAATTTTGATAAGGGGTATCCCCTTGACTCTTACATAATGTAGATCTTTTCTCCTCTTGTCTTTTGACTAGGGGGAAAGAGGTATTTCTTCTAGTTCTATAGGATCCATTATGCTCTTAGCATGTATCTTGTTTTGAGCTTAATTGGTTATCTTTTCTATATTCTATCCCTATGGTTTTGCATTATGTTCATAATCATCCATAGATCTCTTATTCAAAATATCTTTTCTAAAGACATTTGTTTTGAAAAAGTATCCATTTCTTTCATCCCTGGGGGGAAAGGTCTTCCTTCTTTCTCTTTGTCTAGGGATCTGCTTTCACTAGC
Source organism: Chamaecyparis obtusa (assembly GCA_027943335.1). Classification (NCBI taxonomy): domain Eukaryota; kingdom Viridiplantae; phylum Streptophyta; class Pinopsida; order Cupressales; family Cupressaceae; genus Chamaecyparis; species Chamaecyparis obtusa. The sequence goes on from BSBK01008535.1 coordinate 248,722, forward strand.
TTAGTGGCATTTGTTTATTTTGAAACATTATTTCATTATACTGACTGAGGTTTTGGCTATGTATATCCTTTTATGTGAGAGGTTTTTGTCCTAGGTCATCACCTCTTTTTTATTTTTCAAATTATGTTCTTTATAAACTCTTGCCCTTGCTGTATGGTTAGAGTTTGATTCCTTTGTTCCAAGATTCCTCTTCCTCTTCATTATAGGGGGCTTGATGATTGAATCTTTGGTCCCTCTTGGTTTCTTTGAAAGATGATATTTTATCTAAAGCACTCCTCTATGGTGGAGGTCTTGTTGATAAGATCTCTTTCTCTTTCAGGATCCTTTTTCCATAAGTGACATATCATTTTCATGATTATCTATGCTCTTGGATGTAAGGGTCAATGCCCTTCGCTAAGAATATAGTGTGCATTTTTGTTAACAAGATATCTCCTTACCTTGTGAAGTAGGTATCTGCCTTCTCTTCCTTATCATATCTAGTAGACAACCACGATAAGGAGGGGGCATTTTTAGGGTCTCCCTTATGCCGCATTTTCAAATTTTCAATATGCTAAATCCTCGGAAGGTAAGACACATAAGTTGCTAAATCCTGAAGAGACACGCATTTTTTAAATTTTTAATATGCTAAATCTTCCGAAGGTAATGCGCATAAGTTGCTAAATCCTAAAGAGACACACATTTTCAATTTCAAATATGCTAAATCCTCCAAAGGTAATGCACATAAGTTGCTAAATCCTAAAGAGACACTCATTTTATATCCCATAGTGATACAAGAATGTGGATCTATAGGTATTCTGAAAGCTATCACAAGATGGATTATAACTACAAAGCATAGTTTATGGGTAAAATATCAAGTTTTTCTACTTGTTGGGCTCTCCCTCCTTGGTGATTCACAGTAAGGTGGGAATCTTACTAGGCGAGGTAATCACTCTCTCTTTTCTCTCTTTTCTCTTTCATGCTAGTAGGATTAGATCATGAAGCTATGTTATTTATAGTGTTTCTCGTGTCTTTCTTATGTAATCATTTATGCTTTTATGATAGCTTTCCAAATATGATATTAGTATAGGAAGCATTTCTTAGTAAGGTTTCCTTTGCTAGTTGATTTGGGTTTGTTTTTTTACTAACCCCTCTTTTTCTATCTTTTAGCTTTGTCTTTGTTTTCTTTTTGTTTTGGCACCCTCATGCACATATGTGGAGTTAGAATCTTTGGCTTGGGGGCTCATGTCCTCAACTAAGTGATATTCTATCTCACTACAAATCCACTAGGATCTTTCTTCTCCTTTACCAAGAGTTTGCATTGAATCCATACTCTTGCTAAAGTGGGGGCTAAATGTAGCATCATAAAATGGTAGCACTTCCATTTAGGACTAGTTTAGTCCTCCAAGTAAGTGGTTTGGGGTCATGTTGAATGCCTTGAATAGGTATTTGACTTGTTTCTGGCTTATTCCACTATTCTGCCCCATTTTTTACTTCTTTTCTGCATAATTCTGGCATCCTGACCTGAAACCCTGAGATTCTTGACCTCAAGGTCAAGGTTAACTATCTAGGTCAAGTTCGGCCTGACCTAGGTCAAGGTAGACCTCGACCTTGACCCAAGGTCCAAAATTCAATATCCCAAAGTTTCCAGATGTTGGGTTTTGGAAAGATTTATTTCCTACTTTTGGGTTGGCTGTTTCGGGCTTCAGAATGATAAGCTCTTAAATTATATTTAATTTAGGTCCATTTCTAGGGGTTAAGGTTGAAATGGGAATTTAATTCTCCTATGTCAGCCTCTCTAGAAGTTTGTGCCCTAGACTAGTATAAAAGGAATCCTTCCTCTCTCATTTCCATCCATCTTTTCAATCATCTCTTTTTGGCAATCAAGTAAGCACTCTCAATCAAGGAAGCATTCAAGAAATCATCTAAATTCAAGTATTCAAGTTCTCCATTAAAGATCAAGGATTCAAGCATTCAAGCCTTTAGAGGGATTTGGTTCAAGCATTCAAGATTCATCATTCAAACCCTAGATCTATCCATCATGGTGGTGTGATCTTCCTTCAAGATCCTTTGTTCATCTTCAAGATCTATTCATTCTCCCTTCAAGGTGGATTCCGAGCATACAATCATGGACATTTTGATTTACATTTGTTAGTGTTGAGTCCAAGCTTTCATATCAACATATTTGTTTACATTTCAAATATAATTGCATATCTATTGAATATCATAGCTTCATTGTTAGATCTACCTCTACTACTTGCTAGCATTCTCTATTTCAATTCTATTTTTAAGATTGATTCCAAACTGGGGTTTGACAAAGGAAAACCCCTCATTCAAACAACAAAACCATTTTTATTGTAGGAATAGATACAAAACAATGAATTACAATGCAGATATGGATACCCTTTTCGACAAACTTTTGGGATCCGTGAACATAATTTTTGTCGAAGCAACACATGTAAAGGTCGACATAAAGGGGCATGATTGTGCCCCCGTATTTAGGTCAAGGTGAACCTTTTCCAAAAAGCAGAAGGTTTCTCAATTTTCTCTATCTCTATGTTTCCCGTCCAGATCTGGTTGTAGAATTTCCTGAAACTGAGTACAGACACCAGAAAATAGTGATTTCCAAATCATCTACCTTTTAGGATAAGTGTTTATGTTTAATTAAGTTTTGTATGTCCACAAAATTTTCCATCACACACATCATATTCTTAACCCACACACTCCACATAGATATAAAAATATATCTTCATATATTTTTATATCTTACAATAAATAAACAAATATAGATGTGTATAAATATTTATAAATGTGTATAAATATGTATAAATATTTTTAAATATTTATAAATATGTATAAATATGTGTAAATCTATATAAATTTGTATAAATATGTATAAATGTATATAAATATGTATATATATATATATCTATATATATATATATATATATGTATATATATATATATATGTATATATATATATATATATATATGTATATACATATATATATATATATATATGTATATATATATATGTATATATATATATATGTATATATATATATATGTATATATATATATATGTATATATATATATATGTATATACATATATATGTATATACATATATATGTATATACATATATATGTATATACATATATATGTATATATATATATATATATATATATATATATATATATGTATATATATATATATATATGTATATATATATATATATATATATATGTTTATAAATGTGTATAAATGTGTAAAAAAATTATAAATACATATAAATATATAAAAATATCTACAAATGTGTATAAATGTGTACAAATATTTATCAATGTGTATAAATCTGCATATTAGATATGTACAAATATGCATAAATATTTATAATTATGTATAAAAGTGTACAAATATGTACAAATATTTATAAATGTGTACATACAAGTGTATACGTATCTTTAAATATTTATATATGTGTATAACTATTTATAAATGTGTATAAGTATTTATAAATGTGTATAAATATTGAATAGATTGGTGAGTTAACCAATTGCATGGATGAGTTAACTAATTGCATGGATGAGTTAACTAATTGCATGGACGAGTCAATTGATTGCATGGATTAGAAGACTGAATTGATTGAATACTTTAACTGATTGCTGAGGGAGGAATTAACAATGTGGATTGAATAGTTAGGAGAGGGAATTGTGCAGTGAATTGAAAGTTAGTGTGAGTTGGCTTTGGAGGAATAAATCATGATTAAATAAATGAAATAATTATTTACTTGCACATGTGACGATTGATAAATGACAAATTCATATTTATTTAACAGAGGAGAATAATTAATTTAATTAAATAAATATAAAATTTAATTGTGTTAAGGATTTTGATTTATTTATTGCATAAATGCAATAATTAGAAAGAGTAAATATTAATTAAATATGGTTATTTAATTAATTGAATCACATAAAGAGTAATTAAATAATGTTTATTTATTTAATTACTTTGTAGACAAAAAATTGGTTAATATTGATTGGCTAATTAATAATTAAGCTAATTAATTAAAATCACTTAATTATAGAATTAAGGAGAGATGATGATTTTGACTTTAGAATATGGTTAAATGACAAAATTTGTTGAATAATAAAGATTATAAAATAAATTGAAGAGGAATGTAACTAATATCATTGCATTAGAGCAATAGACCATTTTTAAGTGTCTACAAATGGAATGTGCCAAAATCTTCTAGAACCACCCATAGGCTTCTTTTCCCTTCTAATTCTCTCTTTAAATTGATGTCTTGGCTTCATTGAATCTCTCTCTCTCTCTGGTAAAAATTTCTCTTGTTCTCTTGCATTGTCTTGGCTTTCATAGCTCTCTTACTCTCTCATTTAATACAATAATCTCTTGCAACAATATACATAGCTCTTTTGGTCTTCCCACACCTATTTGCTTATATCTTTCCATTTATCCTTTGTCTTTGAGCATCTTGGGATTTATCACATCCCTTTTCTATAATCTATCTCATGTAATAGGGATCTTCGTCCACTAGAAGGATTTGTTTCTATTTTCATATCTCACATAATAGGGATTTTCCCTGATCAAGCAAGGTTTGTTTCTATTATGTTATCATTTATCTAATTGTATTTTCAATCTATTTATCTATTTGACTATTGTGGAGATGGAAACACCAAAGTATGAACTTGACTGAGGAAAGTCTCCAAACATCCCCAAACATTTTTCCTCTCTTGATTTTTTGTAGGTTCATTGGAAGAATTTAAATGCACAAGGGTTTGCATATGTTTTATTTATTTCATTTCTATTTATCTCTATTAATTAGTATATTTTATTGTATTTATGACTTTGGCTTTTGTAGGTCATCTAAGGAATAGACCTATGTTTTTTCCATATTCTCGGTATTTTATGTTTCGGTCCGTAGAGGACTACAACATGCCACACAAATGTCCACACCTCACGTTGGTGTCCTTAGTTGGAACATTCATATTTGGACCAAAGACTCTTTGTCATACAGTCTTTCAATTTCTCAAACCAAAATATTATTTTCATCTATAATAGGATATTTCTACTAGTTTATCTAGTTTGAAGGTATTTGAATGTGTGTTGTGAAATTGGCTGTCAAGGGAACACATTTTCCTTTTGAAAGGGTCAAATTTACAACATTACACACCTTCCACATAAAATACCGCTTGTATGATATCTAATATGAAAGGAGAAAATAAAGCATGACTCTATACATTTGAGAGTGAGCATTGAATTTGATTTACCATTCTTTAATAATTTTTGAAAAATAACTAGAAAACTCTATATGTATAGTTAAAACATTTATACATAGTTGAATTTAATTATATTTATATATGTAATTTAATTAAAAGAATTTTTCATCTTGGTATTCCAACAGGGAAGATACATTCTATAGTCATGACATGTTGATAATGTTGTATTTATACATAGGCTTGTTTTGGTGGTGGTAAGATAATGATTAAGCCACAAGAGAAGGGACACGATATCTCTACTTCAGTTGTAGGATTGTTCTAATCTATCAAACAATTGGAGGAACTATCCTAGTGAGAAAAGGTCAATATTTATGGGGTGCACGTGGTAGAACCAACACTATAGATATCTTTCCTCTTTCTATTATGGACATAGGAAAATGAACATGAGGTGCAACTTGTATATAAAAGGGATTCCATTTTATCAGCTGATTTACCTTTTTTTTTAAGAGATATAGGTCTACGATGAACAAGAACCATAAAAGAATGAAAAAAAGTAGAGAAGGTAAATGCAACAAGGGTGCCTTTATATTTATTATGTATAGGTAGATGACTTATAAAATTCACTACTAAAATTTGTATGGAATTATTAGGAATGAGAGGTTGACTCAAATATGAGTACCTTTTTTAATCTACCATGGGGATAGACATAGGGATAGGATAAGATTTTTCTGATACCATTTCTTAGTTGAGTAACAATTGAAAAAAATTATAAGAAATAGGTGAATAGACCTATTTCATCATACCATTGTGGAAATAGATTGAAGATTTGTCACTAAATGTCTAGTGAATGATTTGCATTATTAACCTTTGTTGGGTAGGCTTGGAAATCACTTACTCCCAAATTAAGAATCTCTTTCTAGTTAAACTGCTAAGTTCATTATAGGTTCTATCTTATATGGAATGGAATAGAGACATGAACCTAACATTGGTATCGGTAGAAGATTTTTATTTTATATAAGAAATACTCTTAGAATCATTGATTTATTAAAGGTTATCACCATCAATAAATATTATGAACCACTCATAGATAAACTCATCCATGTTCAATATTGACAATAGTAAAAGAGTTGACTATATTGGTAGTTTGTTATAAATACCACCTAATTAGTATATGTATACTACAAATTGGATACAAGACATGGATACCCACATTACTCTAGGATATTGAAAAAATTATACTAGGAGCATGTGGGTTTGCGGGCTAGTGTCATACCATTGATAGATACCCTTGTTAGATAGTAGGGACTCTAATAGATTATACAGAAATAGGAATTTATAATAGGAGTAGGTATATATAACAATACAAAATTATCATAGTGTGGTATACCACATCTTAATTACCTATGGTAGTCAACATATTAGGTGAATGGTCATTATAAGGTTATTGTATGAGTGGTAGACCAGTGAATACATATCTCTTAGTATGAGTCATAAAAATACACATGAAGGATGGATAGGGACAAAGTCTACTATGAAAGGTTCACATTTTACCCCAAGTGATCCATTTTCTTTCCTCCTATAGAAGGGTTTGTTTCTATTTACATATCTCATGTAATAGGGATTTTCCTCCACCAAGAATGGTTTGTTTCTATTATGTATCATTTATCTATTTGTATTTTAAATATATCTACCTATCTGACTATTGTGGAGGTGGAAACACAAAAGTATGGACTTGACTGAGGAAAGTCTCCAAACATCCCCAAACATTTTTCCTCTCTTGATTGTGTGCAAGTCAATTGAAGCATTCAAATGCATGATGGTTTGTATATGTTTTATTTATTCCATTTCTATTTATCTTTGATTTTTTTTGCAGGAAAAAATAGGTTTTAAGGGGACTTGAAACCCCTTACAAGTAGAGATTAAAAGATATAACAATAAGCATACTTAAGGGAAATAGGACTGGGACCCAATCCACCAGAGCCAAAACTAGCAAAAAAAGCGTTAAAACCAAACACCAGCAAAAGACTGAAAACCTAGGAACACCAAAAAAGGATAGCACCAGGAACCAAAAAAAACTAAGAAAAATCCTTACGAGTTTCATCTGCTTCCTTGTTCACCTCCGAGATCTTTTTTATGGCAGCATTGAAGTCAGAAAGCTCATGGATCCTATCTTGGATCTTTTTCCTTTTATCCATCTGGTTACATTTACCTAGACCCTCATCTCCCACATCCTCGTTATCTTCCCTAGGTTTATTGTTGGGGGAACCGACATCGAACTTTGCTTTGATGGTCATAAAATAATCCATAGCAGAACCCATGAACATGTTATTATCCTACATATGTTTCTTCATGGCATTCTCCAACATATCCACTCTAACTTGCATATCCTACACCTTCTTGTCCCTGTCATTTTCCTTGTTGCCATCCAAAGTATTCAAACCAAGCTCCAACCTTTCCTGCAGGGAGTCAACCTTAGCAAAAATAGAATGACATTTTTAATTCCAATTTTTTATTTCTTGAAAGATCCATTTTAACAAATGAAATGAGTACATAGAGGTGACCTTTGTAGTTTGAATAACCCCAAAGGGAGGATCAATTTTTTCATCCATATCTTCTTTGAGAAGTTGGACATTCTATTCTTGCATATCAAGTGTTTTGACAAAGGGGATGTTCTAAGGAGAGGCAGGGACATTGTCTTTCTCCGCAACAAGGGAATCCTTCTCCACATCAGGGGCATCCTTCTGCATGTCTGAAGAGACCTCCATGATAACCTAAAGCTTAGGGGAGATGGACACTTGATGTTCCTCAAAATTGTCATAATCCACCATGATGGGGACCTACTGTCACTTTCATCCTCCTCTTTCTTCTCATCATCATTGTTATTCTTGATCATAGGGGTATTCCCCACCTCCATAGTTCCAACAGCCTCCTCCTCCATGTTCTTATAATCCCCTAAGGCCATATTTGACACCAAAGTTGAAGCATCACTACCCTCCTCGGTTGGATTAGTCATATCCTCATAACCATCCGCACTCTTAGCAGTAGATTCAGTTTCCAACCCAACATCCTTATCATATTTTTAATGTTTTCCTAGAAGGATTCTCCTCTTTAACAGTCATCTCCCTAATACATTTCTTAGCCGAGCTAGAGGTTTTGGGTGAAGAAATGATAGGGCTGGAAATTGGCCTTCTACTTAATGTGTTCCACAATGAGGAGAATAAGTCCCTCATGCAGGATGGATTTCTTCTCTTTCCTTCTATGCTCAGAAATGCTAAGGCGGAGGGACTGAAGGATATAAAAAGGAAAGGACACCCTAATCTTGTGATGGAAAGAAAATGTTAATTTTATGAATTAATCTTTTGTCCCACACCTGAGCCCAAAAGGGGAGAGGATCTGGTTGCTTAAGTAAGAGCTCAGAGCCCGAGGCCATAGTGAAGATGCGAGAAGAAAGAATTCCCCAAATTAGCTCATCTTCTCTAGATGACTTAACCTTCTAGATCATCAGGTCCAATATCAAAGGCTTAAGCACTTCATCCACTAAGGAAAGATCAATCCATGATCCATTCCTCTAGTAGTCCCTAACCCTGGACCCAAATCTCTGAATACAGGAGTTAATGAAAGGTTGAAAGGAAAGGACGGATCTAAGAGGATAATTTTTGAGCCAGAAACTATCTCAGAACATGATTCTTTAGCCATTGCCAAGATACCATTTGGCCCCTTTAAAGGCTATCTCCTTATCATTCTAGATACAATTCCAAATGGAGGAGCCCTGCACTTTCAATTCCATTTTCCAAAACTCAGAGATGTGGGAAAAAGAAAAGAGATACTTTTTATGGATAATTTCATTCCATCCCTTTTTTCTCCCAAAATCCTCCAAGTCTATTTGGCTAGGAGGACCATATTGGTCACTCTTAGAGATGAATACCTAGCCCCCCCCCCCCCACTTTTTAGGAGTACAAACCTTGTCCCATGCCAGCAGAGTCGGTCTCTTGTTTTCTTCCACTCCAGTCCACAAAAAGTTTCTCTGAATTCTTTCAATAATGTTTGCATGTTTACTAGGAATTTTGAAAAGACTAAGGGCATAAATGGGGAGGCTCTACAAAGAGGTATTCAAAAGATAAAGTTTACCTACTTGACTAAGAAAGAACCTTTCCAACAGCAAGCTTCCTGTTAAATTTGTCCACTAAACCATCCCAAAAAGAATCAGGAGGTTTAAGACCTAGAGGAAGGCACATATAGGTAGCAGGAAAGATATCAATTGTGCACCCAATGATTTTAGAAAACTCATTTTGCCTATCCATAGGATTATTGGTAATAAATAATGAGCTCTTATCCTAGTTGACAGTTTGACCAGAGCCTAAGGAATAAATGGAAAGAGCCTGTTTGATGACCCTAGCCTCCTGGATAGAAGAAAACCCCATGATGATAGTGTCATCCACAAATTGTTCATGAGAACAAGGTCTAGACATTGAAGAGGGGAGAGACCTTTGAAAGAATCAATGGAGACTAAATGCTAAAGATAATGCCCCAGTCATTCAACCATGATAGAAATAGGATAGGATACAGAGGATATCCTTGCCGAAGCCTCCTGGAAGGTTTGAAAAATCTAGAGGGGGGATCCATTAACCATAATAGCAGTAGTAGAAGTACTGATGAGCTGGAAAATCAACTTGAGGAAATTTGTCACCGAAACCAAAGGATCTCAACACCTTGATCAAAAAATCCCAGTCCACCCAATCATAAGCCTTCAAAAGATCAAGTTTCAAAAGAAAGCCAGAGTTAAGAGAAATTTGAGTGGAGTGAATAACCTCATGAACCTTCATAATCGAATCAAGGATCTGCTTGCCTGGAACAAATCTACTTTGTTGAGGAGAAATGATCCAACGAAGAATAGCCAGCAATATAGATGTTATAACTTTAGATAAAATCTTGTACATAGAATTACACAAACTAATTGGTCTAAAGGAATCCACCGAATTAGCACCAGGCTTCTTAGGAATCAGAGTTATAAAGGTAGCATTCATCTCTTTCAACAAGGATCTTGCCTCCAAAGAATTCATTAACCGTGTTGTAAATGTCCTTATCAATAATATGCTAGAATTTATGAAAGAAGAACATAGTGAACCCCATCCTGACCTGAAGATTTATCTCCTTCATAAGAAAGACAGTAGACTTGACATCTTCTGAGGAAGGGATAGCAATTAAAGCATTGTTAGTAGCTTCATCAACAATGGGAGGAACAAAATCAAGAAGAGTATTTTGATTCTCCAAGTGAAGATTTAGATCTTTAGATAAAAGAGAGGAGAAGAAATCAATCATAGCCTAATAAATATCCTTATCAATACTAACCTCCCCAACCTCCACTTTAAGTTTGGAAATCCTGTTAGAGGTTCTATGTTTAGAGGCAGACATATGAAAGAATCTGGTATTCCTATCCCCCGCTTTAAGCCAAATCGATCTCGATCTCTATCTCCAATACTCTTCCTCCTTGGAGATAATATTATGAGTCTTGCCAAGGATACTTTCCTCCTTATCACTGAGCTCTTTAGTCATCCAGAATATTAAATGGTTTTTTGAATAGTGTCAAGGTCCCTTTTCAACAAAAGTTTAGATTAAAAAATATCGCCAAAAGCATCTTTGCTCCAAGACTTGACTTGTAGTTCCTTAAATATTGATAGTCCACCAGTCTGTAATATTTTGTTCAAGATCTGGGTGATCAATCCACATCTTTTCAAAGTTAAAGGGAGGTTTTCCCTTAGTAGTAATCAGATCAGCATTAAAACATGTACGAAAGTGATCAGAACCAATCTTCATAAGTGATAAGGAGAAGCCAAAGCTTTTGAGCCAGCATGCAAAAATCATCACACGCTCCAGCTAAACTTGGATAAGGTCCTAACCAATCCTTCTATTCAACCAGGTAAAATTGACCCCCTGAAGCTCCAAATCAAAGAGAGCTTGATTATTGACAAATTCCATAAACTCCACTCTACCATCAAGTTGTCTCTGATTATCCACTCCACCAAAATTCTCATTTTATTTCAAAGGATAGTTAAAGTCACCAATAATCAACCAAGGAAGGTCCTGGAATGATAATCTATGGTTTTCAACCCTTTTCCAAAACTAGGACCTTCTTGCTTTAGAGTTGGGGGCATAGATAGTAGTAGCAACCCATTCAAAATCCAACTTGATATGAACAAAGTTAATGCTTAAGCAATTCAGATTTTCCATTATCACTGTCCCCCTAACATGATTTTGATTACAAAAAACAACAACCCCTCCCGAAGCCCCTCAAAGCTAGTGCCCACCACACCACCATTTTAAAATATTCTAATTTTTTCAACCTTATCTTTCCCCATCTTAGTTTCTCGAACAAAAATAATATTAGGTTTGTGGTCTCTTACCAGATTCCTAAGGATGTCTTTCTTATGAGGGGCATTCAACCACCTTATGTTCCATGAGATGAATTTCATTTCTTCACTAGAGTACATACTCCCTAGATAGTAAGCTGCTTACCATCCGCAATGTCCTTCTTACTTTGTCTTTCTCTGATCTCTTTATTGGTACTTCTACCTTGGGTTTTTTTCTGAGATCTAACATCTACTTTAAGATTCTTAGTTCCCCAGTCTGCTTTACTTCTTTTCATGACACCCTTGGATACAGGGGTGATTAGTTTGTTCTCCTTCTTTTTTTGTTTCTTCCCCTTTTGAACAGTTCAAGGTTCCTTATTTCGATCTGTTGAGGGATCTTCACTAGCAACAAGATCATCATCACTACTACTCGAGAGGGTGTTAGGAGCAGAAGAAGAGTCATCTTCATCAAATTTTAGTTCCTCAACAAGAAATCTATCTTCCGGGGAGCCACTCTGAGAGTCATTAGTAGTATCTCCCAAAATAGGGACCAACACCACCATAGGAACAAAATCATCACCAGGATTTCCAGCGCTAGAAACCAAGAAGGATTGACAAGATATTCTGAAATATGAGAGACTAAACCAAAAGGGTTATCTGCACTAGGGCAAAATCCATGGAGGAGGTAGCCAAAGAGTTCTATTTATCTTTGTTAATTAGTATATTTTATTATATTTATTACTTTGACTTTTGCAGGTTATCTAAGGAATAGACCTAAGTTTTTTCCATATTATGAATGCGTGCAGTGAAATTGTCTCTCAAGGGAACATAGTTTCCTTTAGACATGGTCAAATATACAACATTACACACCTTCCATATAAAATACCACTGTTATGATCTCTAATATGAATGTTGTATGATCTCTAATATGAAAGGATAAGATAAAGCATGATTCTATAAATTTGAGAGTGAGCATTAAATTTGATTTACCATTGTTTAATAATTTTGAAAAATAACTAGAAAACTCTATATGTATATTTGAAACATTTTTATGGAGTTGAATTTAATTATATTTATATATGTAATTTGATTAAAATATTTTTTCATCTTGGTATTCTAATGTTGGAAGATACATTATATAGTCACGATGTGTTGATAATGTTGTATTTATACACATGCATGTTTTGATCGTGATAAGATATTGATTAAGCCACGGGAGAAGGGACACAATATCTCTACTCTAGTTGTCGGATTGTGCTAATCTATCAAACAATTGGAGGAACTATCCTAGCGAGAAAATGTCAAGATTTGTGGGGTGCACATGGTAGAACCAACACTATAGATTCCTTTCTTCTTTCTATTATGGAGATAGGAAATGAAGATGAGGTGGAACTTCTATATGAAAGGGATTCCATTTTTATGGGCTGATTTACCTTTTTTATAAGAGATATACGTCTACGATCAACAAGAACCATAAAAATAATGAAAAAAATGTGTAGAAGATAAATGCAATGAGGGTGCCTTTATCTTTTTTATGTATAGGTAGATGACAAATGAAATTCACTAGTAAATGTTGTATAGAATTATTAGCAATGAGAGGTTGACCCAAATATGAGTACTTTTTTTAATCTACCATGGGAATAAACATAGGGATTAGGATAAGATTTTAATGACGGGGTGACCAAAGAGAAAGAAACCCTAGGGGAGGGAGAAAGTGTTGAAGAAGAGGACCCTAGATGACATCTTAAAATTTGATATGGTTTGACTAATAGGTCATCTTGTTGTTGTAAGGGTCCTAAAGTTGAATTAGATTCTTTTCAATAGTTGATGTTGATTGACACTACACTAAACATAGAATGTTTCCAATGTCTTTTATGTTAGAGTAATAAATTTTTTTACTTATTAGGTAAATCATATTGATCTAATTATTAAGTCACTTATTTTTTATTTCTTTACTTAAGTTAAACTCTAGGCATATAATGATTAATTATTTTATTAACTATTATTATGCAACCTAGGTTTCATTTTAGGGTTTTGATCTCCTTTTATAAAGATTGATCTCTCTTGTAAATAAAAGAAAATTCATTTTTAATTGACTGCAACTTTGTTTTTGTACACCAAGAATGTCTCCTCTTTGATGGACCCTTGCATTCAGGCCTCCATAGGTTTTGCTTCTCTCTTTCTATGCCAAGTGTTTTCATGCAGGTGTTCTTGG